>JBBPBP010000500.1:0-13396 GCA_037974735.1 Cicer chorassanicum
GTCATTGGTTGAACATTTAGGTCATTTTCGTCCTCCCAAGGCTTATTCTCGTCCAATTAGGGTTTTGAACCAATCTTGTGCATCCAATAAGTGATTTTGTGTCATTGGTTGAACATTTAGGTCATTTTCGTCCTCCTAAGGCTTATTCTCGTCCAATTAGGATTTTTAACCAATCTTGTGCATCCAATAAGTACATTTGTGTCATTGGTTGAACATTTAGGTCATTTTCGTCCTCCCAAGGCTTATTCTCCCTCAATTAGGGTTTTTAACCAATCTTGTGCATCCAATAAGTACATTTGTGTCATTGGTTGAACATTTAGGTCATTTTTGTCCTCCCTAGGCTTAATCTCGTCCATTTAGGGTTTTGAACCAATCTTGTGCATCCAATAAGTGATTTGGTGTCATTGTTTGAACATTTAGGTCATTTTTGTCCTCCCAAGGCTTATTCTCGTCCAATTAGGGTTTTTAACCAATCTTGTGCATCCAATTAGTGATTTTGTGTCATTGGTTGAACATTTAGGTCATTTTCGTCCTCCCAAGGCTTATTCTCGTCCAATTAGGGTTTTTAACCAATCTTGTGCATCCAATAAATACATTTGTGTCATTGGTTGAACATTTAGGTCATTTTCGTCCTCCCAAGGCTTATTCTCGTCCAATTAGGATTTTTAACCAATCTTGTGCATCCAATAAGTGATTTTGTGTCGTTGGTTGAACATTTAGGTCATTTCCGTCCTCCCAAGGCTTATTCTCGTCCAATTAGGGTTTTTAACCAATCTTGTGCATCCAATAAGTACATTTGTGTCATTGGTTGAACATTTAGGTCATTTTCGTCCTCCCAAGGCTTATTCTCGTCCAATTAGGGTTTTTAACCAATCTTGTGCATCCAATAAGTGATTTTGTGTCGTTGGTTGAACATTTAGGTCATTTTCGTTCTCCCAAGGCTTTTTCTCGTCCAATTAGGGTTTTTAACCAATCTTGTGCATCCAATAAGTACATTTGTGTCATTGGTTGAACATTTAGGTCATTTTCGTCCTCCCAAGGCTTAATCTCGTCCAATTAGGGTTTTTAACCAATCTTGTGCATCCAATAAGTGATTTTGTGTCATTGGTTGAACATTTAGGTCATTTTCGTCCTCCCAAGGCTTATTCTCGTCCAATTAGGGTTTCTAACCAATCTTGTGCATCCAATAAGTACATTTTTGTCATTGGATGAACATATTGGTCATTTTCATCCTCCCTAGGCTTTTTCTCGTCCAATTAGGGTTTTTAACCAATCTTGTGCATCCAATAAGTACATTTGTGTCATTGGTTGAACATTTAGGTCATTTTCGTCCTCCCAAGGCTTAATCTCGTCCAATTAGGGTTTTTAACCAATCTTGTGCATCCAATAAGTGATTTTGTGTCACTGGTTGAACATTTAGGTCATTTTCGTCCTCCCAAGGCTTATTCTCGTCCAATTAGGGGTTTTAACCAATCTTGTGCATCCAATAAGTGCTTTTGTGTCATTGGTTGAACATTTAGGTCATTTTCGTCCTCCCAAGGCTTATTCTCGTCCAATTAGGGTTTCTAACCAATCTTGTGCATCCAATAAGTACATTTGTGTCATTGGTTGAACATATTGGTCATTTTCATCCTCCATAGCCTTATTCTCGTCCAATTAGGGTTTTTAACCAATCTTGTGCATCCAATAAGTACATTTGTGTCATTGGTTGAACATTTAGGTCATTTTCGTCCTCCCAATGCTTATTCTCGTCCAATTAGGGTTTTTAACCAATCTTGTGCATCCAATAAGTACATTTGTGTCATTGGTTGAACATTTAGGTCATTTTCGTCCTCCCAAGGCTTAATCTCGTCCAATTAGGGTTTTTAACCAATCTTGTGCATCCAATAAGTACATTTGTGTCATTGGTTGAACATTTAGGTCATTTTCGTCCTCCCAAGGCTTATTCTCGTCCAATTAGGGTTTTCAACCAATCCTGTGCATCCAATAAGTGATTTTGTGTCATTGGTTGAACATTTAGGTCATTTTCGTCCTCCCAAGGCTTATTCTCGTCCAATTAGGGTTTTTAACCAATCTTGTGCATCCAATAAGTACATTTGTGTCATTTGTTGAACATTTAGGAAATTTTCGTCCTCCCAAGGCTTATTCTCGTCCAATTAGGGTTTTTAACCAATCTTGAGCATCCAATAAGTGATTTTGTGTCATTGGTTGAACATTTAGGTCATTTTCGTCCTCCCTAGGCTTATTCTCGTCCAATTAGGGTTTTTAACCAGTCTTGTGCATCCAATAAGTGATTTTGTGTCATTGGTTGAACATTTAGGTCATTTTCGTCCTCCCAAGGCTTATTCTCGTCCAATTAGGATTTTTAACCAATCTTGTGCATCCAATAAGTACATTTGTGTCATTGGTTGAACATTTAGGTTATTTTCGTCCTCCCAAGGCTTATTCTCCCTCAATTAGGGTTTTTAACCAATCTTGTGCATCCAATAAGTACATTTGTGTCATTGGTTGAACATTTAGGTCATTTTTGTCCTCCCTAGGCTTAATCTCGTCCAATTAGGGTTTTGAACCAATCTTGTGCATCCAATAAGTGATTTGGTGTCATTGTTTGAACATTTAGGTCATTTTTGTCCTCCCAAGGCTTATTCTCGTCCAATTAGGGTTTTTAACCAATCTTGTGCATCCAATTAGTGATTTTGTGTCATTGGTTGAACATTTAGGTCATTTTCGTGCTCCCAAGGCTTATTCTCGTCCAATTAGGGGTTTTAACCAATCTTGTGCATCCAATAAGTGATTATGTGTCATTGGTTGAACATTTAGGTCATTTTCGTCCTCCGTAGGCTTATTCTCGTCCAATTAGGGTTTTTAACCAATCTTGTGCATCAAATAAGTGATTTTGTGTCATTGTTTGAACATTTAGGTCATTTTTGTCCTCCCAAGGCTTATTCTCGTCCAATTAGGGTTTTTAACCAATCTTGTGCATCCAATTAGTGATTTTGTGTCATTGGTTGAACATTTAGGTCGTTTTCGTCCTCCTAAGGCTTATTCTCGTCCAATTAGGATTTTTAACCAATCTTGTGCATCCAATAAGTACATTTGTGTCATTGGTTGAACATTTAGGTCATTTTCGTCCTCCCAAGGCTTATTCTCCCTCAATTAGGGTTTTTAACCAATCTTGTGCATCCAATAAGTACATTTGTGTCATTGGTTGAACATTTAGGTCATTTTTGTCCTCCCTAGGCTTAATCTCGTCCAATTAGGGTTTTGAACCAATCTTGTGCATCCAATAAGTGATTTGGTGTCATTGTTTGAACATTTAGGTCATTTTTGTCCTACCAAGGCTTATTCTCGTCCAATTAGGGTTTTTAACCAATCTTGTGCATCCAATTAGTGATTTTGTGTCATTGGTTGAACATTTAGGTCGTTTTCGTCCTCCTAAGGCTTATTCTCGTCCAATTAGGATTTTTAACAATTCTTGTGCATCGAATAAGTACATTTGTGTCATTGGTTGAACATTTAGGTCATTTTCGTCCTCCCAAGGCTTATTCTCGTCCAATTAGGGGTTTTAACCAATCTTGTGCATCCAATAAGTGATTATATGTCATTGGTTGAACATTTAGGTCATTTTCGTCCTCCCTACGCTTATTCTCGTCCAATTAGGGTTTTTAACCAATCTTGTTCATCCAATAAGTGATTTTGTGTCATTGTTTGAACATTTAGGTCATTTTTGTCCTCCCAAGGCTTATTCTCGTCCAATTAGGGTTTTTAACCAATCTTGTGCATCCAATTAGTGATTTTGTGTGATTGGTTGAACATTTAGGTCATTTTCGTCCTCCCTAAGGCTTATTCTCGTCCAATTAGGGTTTTGAACCAATCTTGTGCATCCAATTAGTGATTTTGTGTCATTGGTTGAACATTTAGGTCATTTTCGTCCTCCCAAGGCTTATTCTCGTGCAATTAGGGTTTTTAACCAACCTTGTGCATCCAATTAGTGATTTTGTGTCATTGGTTGAACATTTAGGTCATTTTAGTCCTCCTAAGGCTTATTCTCGTCCAATTAGGATTTTTAACCAATCTTGTGCATCCAATAAGTACATTTGTGTCATTGGATGAACATTTAGGTCATTTTCGTCCTCCCAAGGCTTTTTCTCGTCTAATTAGGGGTTTTAACCAATCTTGTGCATCCAATAAGTGATTATGTGTCATTGGTTGAACATTTAGGTCATTTTCGTCCTCCCTAGGCTTATTCTCGTCCAATTAGGGTTTTGAACCAATCTTGTGCATCCAGTAAGTGATTTTATGTCATTGTTTGAACGTTTAGGTCATTTTTGTCCTCCCAAGGCTTATTCTCGTCCAATTAGGGTTTTTAACCAATCTTGTGCATCCAATTAGTGATTTTGTGTCATTGGTTGAACATTTAGGTCATTTTCGTCCTCCCAAGGCTTATTTTCGTCCAATTAGGGTTTTTAACCAATCTTGTGCATCGGATAAGTATATTTGCGTCATTGGTTGAACATTTAGGTCATTTTCGTCCTCTGAAGGCTTATTTTCGTCCAATTAGGGTTTTTAACCAATCTTGTGCATCCAATAAGTACATTTGTGTCATTGGTTGAACATTTAGGTCATTTTCGTCCTCCCAAGGCTTAATCTCGTCCAATTAGGGTTTTTAACCAATCTTGTGCATCCAATACGTACATTTGCGTCATTGGTTGAACATTTAGGTCATTTTCGTCCTCCCTAGGCTTATTCTCGTCCAATTAGGGTTTTTAACCAATCTTGTTCATCCAATAAGTGATTTTGTGTCATTGTTTGAACATTTAGGTCATTTTTCGTCCTCCAAGGGCTTATTCTCGTGCAATTAGAGTTTTTAACCAATCTTGTGCATCGAATAAGTACATTTGTGTCATTGGTTGAACATTTAGGTCATTTTCGTCCTCCCAAGGCTTATTTTCGTCCAATTAGGGTTTTTAACCAATCTTGTGCATCCAATAAGTACATTTGTGTCATTGGTTTAATATTTAGGTCATTTTCGTGTTCCCAAGGCTTATTCTCGTCCAATAAGGGTTTTTAACCAATCTTGTGCATCCAATACGTGATTTTGTGTCATTGGTTGAACATTTAGGTCATTTTCGTCCTCCCAAGGCTTATTCTCGTCCAATTAGGGTTTTGAACCAATCTTGTGCATCCAATAAGTGATTTTGTGTCATTGGTTGAACATTTAGGTCATTTTCGTACTCCCAAGGCTTATTCTCGTCCAATTAGGGTTTTTAACCAATCTTGTGCATCCAATAAGTGATTTTGTGTCATTGGTTTAACATTTAGGTCATTTTCGTCCTCCCAAGGCTTATTCTCGTCCAATTAGGGTTTTTAACCAATCTTGTGCATCCAATAAGTGATTTTGGGTCATTGATTGAACATTTAGGTCATTTTCGTCCTCCCAAGGATTATTCTCGTCTAATTAGGGTTTTTAACCAATCTTGTGCATCCAATAAGTGATTTTGTGTCATTGGTTGAACATTTAGGTCATTTTCGTCCTCCCAAGACTTATTCTCGTGCAATTAGGGTTTTTAACCAATCTTGTGCATCCAATAAGTACATTTGTGTCATTGGTTGAACATTTAGGTCATTTTCGTCCTCCCAAGGCTTATTCTCGTCCAATTAGGGTTTTTAACCAATCTTGTGCATCCAATAAGTGATTTTGTGTCATTGGTTGAACATTTAGGTTATTTTCGTCCTCCATAGGCTTATTCTCGTCCAATTAGGGTTTTTAACCAATCTTGTGCATCCAATAAGTACATTTGTGTCATTGGTTGAACATTTAGGTCATTTTCGTCCTCCCAAGGCTTATTCTCGTCCAATTAGGGTTTTTAACCAATCTTGTGCATCCAATAAGTGATTTTGTGTCATTGGTTGAACATTTAGGTCATTTTCTTCCTCCAAAGGTTTATTCTCGTCATATTACGGTTTTTATCCAATCTTGTGCATCCAATAAGTACATTTGTGTCATTGGTTGAACATTTAGGTCATTTTCGTCCTTCCAAGGCTTATTCTCGTCCAATTAGGGTTTTTAACCATTCTTGTGCATCCTGTATGTACATTTGTGTCATTGGTTGAACATTTAGGTCATTTTCGTCCTCCCAAGGCTTATTCTCGTCCAATTAGGGTTTTTAACCAATCTTGTGCATCCAATAAGTACATTTGTGTCATTGGTTGAACATTTAGGTCATTTTCGTCCTCCCAAGGCTTATTCTCGTCCAATTAGGGTTTTTAACCAATCTTGTGCATCCAATAAGTACGTTTGTGTCATTGGTTGAACATTTAGGTCATTTTCATCCTCCCAAGGCTTTTTCTCGTCCAATTAGGGTTTTTAACCAATCTTGTGCATCCAATAAGTACATTTGTGTCATTGGTTGAACATTTAGGTCATTTTCGTCCTCCCAAGGCTTATTCTCGTCCAATTATGGTTTTTAACCAATCTTGTGCATCCAATAAGTACATTTGTGTCATTGGTTGAACATTTAGGTCATTTACGTCCTCCCAAGGCTTATTCTCGTCCAATTAGGATTTTAACTAATCTTGTGCATCCAATAAGTACATTTGTGTCATTGGTTGAACATTTAGGTCATTTTCGTCCTCCCAAGGCTTATTCTCGTCCAATTAGGGTTTTTAACCAATCTTGTGCATCCAATAAGTGATTTTGTGTCATTGGTTGAACATTAAGGTCATTTACGTCCTCCCAAGGCTTATTCTCGTCCAATTAGGATTTTAACTAATCTTGTGCATCCAATAAGTACATTTGTGTCATTGGTTGAACATTTAGGTCATTTTCGTCCTCCCAAGGCTTATTCTCGTCCAATTAGGGTTTTTAACCAATCTTGTGCATCCAATAAGAATATTTGTGTCATTGGTTGAACATTTAGGTCATTTTCGTCCTCCCAAGGCTTATTCTCGTCCAATTAGGGTTTTTAACCAATCTTGTGCATCCAATAAGTACATTTGTGTCATTGGTTGAACATTTAGGTCATTTTCGTCCTCCCAAGGCTTATTCTCGTCCAATTAGGGTTTTTAACCAATCTTGTGCATCCAATAAGTGATTTTGTGTCATTGGTTGAACATTTAGGTAATTTTCGTCCTCCCAAGGCTTAGTCGCGTCCAATTAGGGTTTTTGACCAATCTTGTCCATCCAATAAGTACATTTGTGTCATTGGTTGAACATTTAGGTCATTTTCGTCATCCCAAGGCTTATTCTCGTCCAATTAGGGATTTTAACCAATCTTGTGCATACAATAAGTGATTTTGTGTCATTGGTTGAACATTTAGGTCATTTTCGTCCTCCCAAGGCTTATTCTCGTCCAATTAGGGTTTTTAACCAATCTTGTGCATCCAATAAGTACATTTGTGTCATTGGTTGAACATTTAGGTCATTTTCGTCCTCCCAAGGCTTATTCTCGTCCAATTAGGGTTTTTAACCAATCTTGTGCATCCAATAAGTGATTTTGTGCCATTGGTTGAACATTTAAGTCATTTTCGTCCTCCCAAGGCTTATTCTCGTCCAATTAGGGTTTTTAACCAATCTTGTCCCTCGAATAAGTACATTTGTGTCATTGGTTGAAGATTTATGTCATTTTCGTCCTCCCAAGGCTTATTCTCGTTAAATTAGGGTTTTTAACCAATCTTGTGCATCCAATAAGTGATTTTGTGTCATTGGTTGAACATTTAGGTCATTTTCGTCCTCCCAAGGCTTATTCTCGTCCAATTAGGGTTTTTAACCAATCTTGTGCATCCAATAAGTGATTTTGTGTCATTGGATGAACATTTAGGTCATTTTCGTCATCCCAAGGCTTATTCTCGTCCAATTAGGGTTTTTAACCAATCTTGTGCATCCAATAAGTACATTTGTGTCATTGGTTGAACATTTAGGTCATTTTCGTCCTCCCAAGGCTTATTCTCGTCCAATTAGGGTTTTTAACCAATCTTGTGCATCCAATAAGTGATTCTGTGTCATTGGTTGAACATTTAGGTCATTTTCGTCCTCCCAAGGCTTATTCTCGTCCAATTAGGGTTTTTAACCAATCTTGTGCATCCAATAAGTGATTTTGTGTCATTGTTTGAACATTTAGGTCATTTTCGTTTTCCCAAGGCTTATTCTCATCCAATTAGGGTTTTTAACCAATCTTGTGCATCCAATAAGTACATTTGTGTCATTGGTTGAACATTTAGGTCATTTTCGTCCTCCCAAGGCTTATTCTCGTCCAATTAGGGTTTTTAACCAATCTTGTGCATCCAATAAGTGATTTTGTTCCATTGGTTGAACATTTAGATCATTTTCGTCCTCCCAAGGCTATTTCTCATCCAATTAGGGTTTTAAACCATTCTTGTGCATCCAATAAGTACATTTGTGTCATTGGTTGAACATTAAAGTCATTTTCGTCCTCCCAAGGCTTATTCTCGTCCAATTTGGCTTTTTAACCAAACTTGTGCATCCAATAAGTGATTTTGTGTCATTGGTTGAACATTTAGGTCATTTTCGTCCTCCCAAGGCTTATTCTCATCCAATTAGGGTTTTTAACCAATCTTGTGCATCCAATAAGTACATTTGTGTCATTGGTTGAACATTTAGGTCATTTTCGTCCTCCCAAGGCTTTTTCTCGTCCAATTATGGTTTTTAACCAATCTTGTGCATCCAATAAGTACATTTGTGTCATTGGTTGAACATTTAGGTCATTTTCGTCCTCCCAAGGCTTATTCTCGTCTAAGTAGGGTTTTTAACCAATCTTGTGCATCCAATAAGTACATTTGTGTCATTGGTTGAACATTTAGGTCATTTTCGTCCTCCCAAGGCTTATTCTCGTCCAATTAGGGTTTTTAACCAATCTTGTGCATCCAATAAGTGATTTTGTGTCGTTTGATGAACATTTAAGTCATTTTCGACCTCCCAAGACTTATTCTCGTCCAATTAGGGTTTTTAATTAATCTCGTGCATCCAATAAGTGATTTTGTGTCGTTGGTTGAACATTTAGATCATTTTTGTCCTCCCATGGCTTATTCTCGTCCAATTAGGGTTTTTAACCAATCTTGTGCATCCAATAAGTACATTTGTGTCATTGGTTGAACATTTAGGTCATTTTCGTCCTCCCAAGGCTTATTCTCGTCCAATTAGGGTTTTTAACCAATCTTGTGCATCCAATAAGTACATTTGTGTCATTGGTTGAACATATAGGTCATTTTCTTCCTCCCAAGACTTATTCTCGACCAATTAGGGTTTTTAACCAATCTTGTGCATCCAATAAGTACATTTGTGTCATTGGTTGAACATATATGTCATTTTCGTCCTCCCAAGGCTTATTCTCGTCCAATTATGGTTTTTAACCAATCTTGTGCATCCAATAAGTACATTTGTGTCATTGGTTGAACATTTAGGTCATTTTCGTCCTCCCAAGGCTTATTCTCGTCCAATTAGGGTTTTTAACCAATCTTGTGCATCCAATAAGTACAGTTGTGTCATTGGTTGAACATTTAGGTCATTTTCGTCCTCCCAAGTCTTATTCTCGTCTAGTTAGGGTTTTTAACCAATCTTGTGCATCCAATAAGTACATTTGTGTCGTTGGTTGAACATTTAGGTCATTTTCGTTCTCCCAAAGCTTATTCTCGTCCAATTAAGGTTTTTAACCAATCTTGTGCATCCAATAAGTACTTTTGTGTCATTGTTTGAACATTTATGTCATTTTCGTCCTCCAAAGGCTTATTCTCGTCCAATTAGGGTTTTTAACCAATCTTGTGCATCCAATAAGTGATTTTGTGTCGTTTGTTGAACATTTAAGTCATTTTCGTCCTCCCAAGGCTTATTCTCGTCCAATTAGGGTTTTTAACCAATCTTGTGCATCCAATAAGTACATTTGTGTCATTGGTTGAACATTTAGGTAATTTTAGTCCTCCCAAGCCTTATTCTCGTCCAATTAGGGTTTTTAACCAATCTTGTGCGTCCAATAAGTGATTTTGTGTCGTTGGTTGAACATTTAGGTCATTTTCGTTCTCCCAAGGCTTATTCTCGTCCAATTATGGTTTTTAACCAATCTTGTGCATCCAATAAGTACATTTGTGTCATTGGTTGAACATTTAGGTCATTTTCGTCCTCCCAAGGCTTATTCTCGTCCAATTAGGGTTTTTAACCAATCTTGTGCATCCAATAACTACATTTGTGTCATTGGTTGAACATTTAGGTCATTTTCGTCCTCCAAAGGTTGATTCTCGTCCAATTAGGGTTTTTAACCAATCTTGTGCAACCAATAAGTACATTTGTGTCATTGGTTGAACATTTAGGTCATTTTCGTCCTCCCAAGGCTTATTCTCGTCCAATTAGGGTTTTTAACCAATCTTGTGCATCCAATAAGTGAATTTGTGTCATTGGTTGAACATTTAGGTCATTTTCGTCCTCCCAAGGCTTATTTTCGTCCAATTAGGGTTTTTAACCAATCTTGTGCATCCAATAAGTACATTTGTGTCATTGGTTGAACATTTAGGTCATTTTCGTCCTCCCAAGGCTTATTCTCGTCCAAGTAGGGTTTTTAACCAATCTTGTGCATCCAATAAGTACATTTGTGTCATTGGTTGAACATTTAGGTCATTTTCGTCCTCCCAAGGCTTATTTTCGTCCAATTAGGGTTTTTAACCAATCTTGTGCATCCAATAAGTACATTTGTGTCATTGGTTGAACATTTAGGTCATTTTCGTCCTCCCTAGGCTTATTCTTTCCAATTAGGGTTTTTAACCAATCTTGTTCATCCAATAAGTGATTTTGTGTCATTGGTTGAACATTTAGGTCATTTTTCGTCCTCCCTAGGCTTATTCTCGTCCAATTAGGGTTTTCAACCAATCTTGTTCATCCAATAAGTGATTTTGTGTCATTGTTTGAACATTTAGGTCATTTTTCGTCCTCCCAAGGCTTATTCTCGTCCAATTAGGATTTTTAACCAATCTTGTGCATCCAATAAGTACATTTGTGTCATTGGTTGAACATTTAGGTCATTTTCGTCCTCCCAAGGCTTATTCTCGTCCAATTAGGGTTTTTAACTAATCTTGTGCATCCAATAAGTACTTTTGTGTCATTGGTTGAACATTTAGGTCATTTTCGTCCTCCCAAGGCTTATTCTCGTCCAATTAGGGTTTTTAACCAATCTTGTGCATCCAATAAGTGATTTTGTGTCATTGGTTGAAAATTTAGGTCATTTTCGTCCTCCCAAGGCTTATTTTCGTCCAATTAGGGTTTTTAACCAATCTTGTGCATCCAATAAGTACATTTGTGTCATTGGTTGAACATTTAGGTCATTTTCGTCCTCCCAAGGCTTATTCTCGTCCAATTAGGGTTTTTAACCAATCTTGTGCATCCAATAAGTGATTTTGTGTCATTGGTTCAATATTTAGGTCATTTTCGTCCTCCAAAGGCTTATTCTCGTCCAATTAGGGTTTTTAACCAATCTTGTGCATCCAATAAGTACATTTGTGTCATTGGTTGAACATTTAGGTCATTTTCGTCCTCCCAAGGCTTATTCTCGTCCAATTAGGGTTTTTAACCAATCTTGTGCATCCAATAAGTACATTTGTGTCATTGGTTGAACATTTAGGTCATTTTCGTCCTCCCAAGGTTAATTCTCGTCCAATTAGGGTTTTTAACCAATCTTGTGCATCCAATAAGTACATTTGTTTTATTGGTTGAACATTTAGGTCATTTTCGTCCTCCCAAGGCTTATTCTCTTCCAATTAGGGTTTTTAACCAATCTTGTGCATCCAATAAGTACATTTGTGTCATTGGTTGAACATTTAGGTCATTTTCGTCCTCCCAAGGCTTATTCTCGTCCAATTAGGGTTTTTAACCAATCTTGTGCATCCAATAAGTGATTTTGTGTCATTGGTTGAACATTTAGGTCATTTTTGTCCTCCCTAGCCTTATTCTCTTCCAATTAGGGTTTTTAACTTATCTTGTGCATCCAATAAGTGATTTTGTGTCATTGGTTGAACATTTAGGTCATTTTCGTCCTCCCTAGGCTTATTCTCGTCCAATTATGGTTTTTAACCATTCTTGTGCATCCAATAAGTGATTTTGTGCCATTGATTGAACATTTAGGTCATTTTCGTCATCCCAAGGCTAATTCTCGTCCAATAGGGTTTTTAACCAATCTTGTGCATCCAATAAGTACATTTGTGTCATTGGTTGAACATTTAGGTCATTTTCGTCCTCCCAAGGCTTATTCTCGTCCAATTAGGGTTTTTAACCAATCTTGTGCATCCAATAAGTGATTTTGTGTCATTGGTTGAACATTTAGGTCATTTTCGCCCTCCTTAGGCTTATTCTCGTCCAATTAGAAATTTTAAAAAATCTTGTGCATCCAATAAGTGATTTTGTGCCATACGTTGAACATTTAGGTCATTTTCGTCCTCCCAAGTCTTATTCTCGTCCAATAGGGTTTTTAACCAATCTTGTGCATCCAATAAGTACATTTGTGTCATTGGTTGAACATTTAGGTCATTTTCGTCCTTCCAAGGCTTATTCTCGTCCAATTAGGGTTTTTAACCAATCTTGTGCATCCAATAAGTGATTTTGTGTCGTTGGTTGAACATTTAGGTCATTTTCGTTCTCCCAAGGATTATTCTCGTCCAATTAGGGGTTTTAACCAATCTTGTGCATCCAATAAGTACATTTGTGTCATTGGTTGAACATTTAGGTCATTTTCGTCCTCCCAAGGCTTATTCTCGTCCAATTAGGGTTTTTAACCAATCTTGTGCATCCAATAAGTGATTTTGTGTCATTGGTTGAACATTTAGGTCATTTTTGTCCTCCCTAGCCTTATTCTCTTCCAATTAGGGTTTTTAACTTATCTTGTGCATCCAATAAGTGATTTTGTGTCATTGGTTGAACATTTAGGTCATTTTCGTCCTCCCTAGGCTTATTCTCGTCCAATTATGGTTTTTAACCATTCTTGTGCATCCAATAAGTGATTTTGTGCCATTGATTGAACATTTAGGTCATTTTCGTCATCCCAAGGCTAATTCTCGTCCAATAGGGTTTTTAACCAATCTTGTGCATCCAATAAGTACATTTGTGTCATTGGTTGAACATTTAGGTCATTTTCGTCCTCCCAAGGCTTATTCTCGTCCAATTAGGGTTTTTAACCAATCTTGTGCATCCAATAAGTGATTTTGTGTCATTGGTTGAACATTTAGGTCATTTTCGCCCTCCTTAGGCTTATTCTCGTCCAATTAGAAATTTTAAAAAATCTTGTGCATCCAATAAGTGATTTTGTGCCATACGTTGAACATTTAGGTCATTTTCGTCCTCCCAAGTCTTATTCTCGTCCAATAGGGTTTTTAACCAATCTTGTGCATCCAATAAGTACATTTG
>JBBPBP010000500.1:13736-28755 GCA_037974735.1 Cicer chorassanicum
TTTTGTGTCATTGGTTGAACATTTAGTTCATTTTCGTCCTCCCAAGGCTTATTGTCATCCAATTAGGGTTTTTAACCAATCTTGTGCATACAATAAGTGATTTTGTGTCATTGGTTGAACATTTAGGACATTTTTGTCCTCCCTAAGCTTATGCTCGTCCAATTATGGTTTTTAACCAATCTTGTGCATCCAATAAGTACATTTGTGTCATTGGTTGAACATTTAGGTCATTTTCGTCCTCCCAAGGCTTATTCTCGTCCAATTAGGGTTTTTAACCAATCTTGTGCATCCAATAAGTGATTTTGTGTCATTGGTTGAACATTTAGTTCATTTTCGTCCTCCCAAGGCTTATTTTCGTCCAATTAGGGTTTTTAACCAATCTTGTGCATCCAATAAGTACATTTGTGTCATTGGTTGAACATTTAGGTCATTTTCGTCCTCCCAAGGCTTATTCTCGTCCAATTAGGGTTTTTAACCAATCTTGTGCATCCAATAAGTGATTTTGTGTCATTGGTTGAACATTTAGGTCATTTTCGTGCTCCCAAGGCTTATTCCCGTCCAATTAGGGTTTTTTACCAATCTTATCCATCCAATAAGTACATTTGTGTCATTGATTGAACATTTAGGTCATTTTCGTCCTCCCAAGGCTTATTCTCATCCAATTAGGGTTTTTAACCAATCTTGTGCATCCAATAAGTACATTTATGTGATTGGTTGAACATTTAGGTCATTTTCTTCCTCCCAAGGCTTATTCTCGTCCAATTAGGGTTTTTAACCAATCTTGTGCATCCAATAAGTACATTTGTGTCATTGGTTGAACATTTAGGTCATTTTCGTCCTCCCAAGGCTTATTCTCGTCCAATTAGGGTTTTTAACCAATCTTGTGCATCCAATAAGTACATTTGTGTCATTGGTTGAACATTTAGGTCATTTTCGTCCTCGCAAGACTTATTCTCATCCAATTAGGGTTTTTAACCAATCTTGTTCATCCAATAAGTACATTTGTGTCATTCGTTGAACATTTAGGTCATTTTGGTCCTCCCAAGGCTTATTCTCGTCCAATTAGGGTTTTTAACCAATCTTGTGCATCCAATAAGTACATTTGTGTCATTGGTTGAACATTTAGGTCATTTTCGTCCTCCCAAGGCTTATTCTCGTCCAATTAGGGTTTTTAACCAATCTTGTGCATCCAATAAGTACATTTGTGTCATTGGTTGAACATTTAGGTCATTTTCGTCCTCACAAGGCTTATTCACGTCCAATTAGGATTTTTAACCTATCTTGTGCATACAATAAGTGATTTTGTGTCATTGGTTGAACATTTAGGTCATTTTCGTCCTCCCAAGGCTTATTCTCGTCCAATTAGGGTTTTTAACCAATTTTGTGCATCCAATAAGTGATTTTGTGTCATTGGTTGAACATTTAGTTCATTTTCGTCCTCCCAAGGCTTATTGTCATCCAATTAGGGTTTTTAACCAATCTTGTGCATACAATAAGTGATTTTGTGTCATTGGTTGAACATTTAGGACATTTTTGTCCTCCCTAAGCTTATGCTCGTCCAATTATGGTTTTTAACCAATCTTGTGCATCCAATAAGTACATTTGTGTCATTGGTTGAACATTTAGGTCATTTTCGTCCTCCCAAGGCTTATTCTCGTCCAATTAGGGTTTTTAACCAATCTTGTGCATCCAATAAGTGATTTTGTGTCATTGGTTGAACATTTAGGTAATTTTAGTCCTCCCAAGGCTTATTCTCGGTTAATTAAGGTTTTTAACCAATCTTGTGCATCCAATAAGTGATTTTGTGTCATTGGTTGAACATTTAGGTCATTTTCGTCCTCCCAAGGCTTAATTTCGTCCAATTAGGGTTTTTAACCAATCTTGTGCATCCAATAAGTACATTTGTGTCATTGGTTGAACATTTAGGTCATTTTCGTCCTCCCAAGGCTTATTCTCGTCCAATTAGGGTTTTTAACCAATCTTGTGCATCCAATAAGTACATTTGTGTCATTGGTTGAACATTTAGGTCATTTTCGTCCTCCCAAGGCTTATTCTCGTCCAATTAGGGTTTTTAACCAATCTTGTGCATCCAATAAGTACATTTGCGTCATTGGTTGAACATTTAGGTCATTTTCGTCCTCCCAAGGCTTATTCTCGTCCAATTAGGGTTTTTAACCAATCTTGTGCAACCAATAAGTGATTTTTTGTCGTTGGTTGAACATTTAGGTCATTTTCGTCCTCCCAAGGCTTATTTTCGTCCAATTAGGGTTTTTAACCAATCTTGTGCATCCAATAAGTACATTTGTGTCATTGGTTGAACATTTAGGTCATTTTCGTCCTCCCAAGGCTTATTCTCGTCCAATTAGGGTTTTTAACCAATCTTGTGCATCCAATAAGTGATTTTGTGTCATTGGTTGAACATTTAGGTCATTTTCGTGCTCCCAAGGCTTATTCCCGTCCAATTAGGGTTTTTTACCAATCTTATCCATCCAATAAGTACATTTGTGTCATTGATTGAACATTTAGGTCATTTTCGTCCTCCCAAGGCTTATTCTCATCCAATTAGGGTTTTTAACCAATCTTGTGCATCCAATAAGTACATTTATGTGATTGGTTGAACATTTAGGTCATTTTCTTCCTCCCAAGGCTTATTCTCGTCCAATTAGGGTTTTTAACCAATCTTGTGCATCCAATAAGTACATTTGTGTCATTGGTTGAACATTTAGGTCATTTTCGTCCTCCCAAGGCTTATTCTCGTCCAATTAGGGTTTTTAACCAATCTTGTGCATCCAATAAGTGATTTTGTGTTGTTGGTTGAACATTTAGGTCATTTTGGTCCTCCCAAGGCTTATTCTCGTCCAATTAGGGTTTTTATCCAATCTTGTGCATCCAATAAGTACAGTTGTGTCATTGGTTGAACATTTAGGTCATTTTCGTCCTCCCAAGGCTTATTCTCGTCCAATTAGGGTTTTTAACCAATCTTGTGCATCCAATTAGTACATTTGTGTCATAGGCTGAACATTTAGGTTATTTTCGTCCTCCCAAGGCTGATTCTCGTCCAATTAGGGTTTTTAACCAATCTTGTGCATCCAATAAGTACATTTGTGCATTGGTTGAACATTTAGGTCATTTTCGTCCTCCCAAGGCTTATTCTCGTCCAATTAGGGTTTTTAACCAATCTTGTGCATCCAATAAGTACATTTGTGTCATTGGTTGAACATTTATGTCATTTTCGTCCTCCCAAGGCTTATTCTCGTCCAATTAGGGTTTTTAACCAATCTTGTGCATCCAATAAGTGATTTTATGTCATTGGTTGAACATTTAGGTCATTTTCGTCCTCCCAAGGCTTATTCTCGTCCAATTAGGGTTTTTAACCAATCTTGTGCATCCAATACGTGATTTTGTGTCATTGGTTGAACATTTAGGTCATTTTCGTCATCCCAAGACTTATTCTCGTCCTATTAGGGTTTTTAACCAATCTTGTGCATCCAATAAGTTATTTTGTGTCATTGGTTGAACATTTAGGTCATTTTCGTCCTCCCTAGGCTTATTCTCATCAAATTAGAGTTTTAATCAAATCTTGTGCATCCAATAAGTGATTTTGTGTCATTGATTGAACATTTAGGTCATTTTCGTCCTCCCTAGGCTTATTCTCGTCCAATTAGGGTTTTTAACCAATCTTGTGCATCCAATAAGTGATTTTGTGTCATTGTTTGAACATTTAGGTCATTTTCGTCCTCCCAAGACTTATTCTCGTCCAATTAGGGTTTTTAACCAATCTTGTGCATCCAATAAGTGATTTGTGTCATTGTTTAAACATTTAGGTCATTTTCGTCCTCCCTAGGCTTATGCTCGTCCAATTTGGGTTTTTAACCAATCTTGTGAATCCAATAAGTGATTTTATGTCATTGGTTGAACATTTAGGTCATTTTCGTCCTCCCAAGGCTTATTCTCGTCCAATTAGGGTTTTTAACCAATCTTGTGCATCCAATAAGTGATTTTGTGTCATTGGTTGAACATTTAGGTCATTTTCGTCCTCCCTAGTCTTATTCTCGTACAATTAGGGTTTTTAACCAATCTTGTGCATCCAATAAGTACATTTGTGTCATTGGTTGAACATTTAGGTCATTTTCGTCCTCCCAAGGCTTATTCTCGTCCAATTAGGGTTTTTAACCAATCTTGTGCATCCAATAAGTGATTTTGTGTCATTGGTTGAACATTTAGGTCATTTTCGTCCTCCAGGGACTTATTCTTGTCCAATTAGGGATTTTAACGAATCTTGTGCATCCAATAAGTGATTTTGTGTCATTGGTTGAACATTTAGGTCATTTTCGTCCTCCCTAGGCTTATTCTCGTCCAATTAGGGTTTTGTGCATCCAATAAGTACATTTGTGTCATTGGTTGAACATATAGGTCATTTTCGTCCTCCCAATGCTTATTCTCGTCCAATTAGGGTTTTTAACCAATCTTGTGCATCCAATAAGTGATTATGTGTCATTGGTTGAACATTTAGGTCATTTTCGTCCTCCTAAGGCTTATTCTTATCCAATTAGGGCTTTTAATCAATCTTGTGCATCCAATAAGTGATTTTGTGTCATTGTTTGAACATTTAGGTCATTTTCGTCCTCCCAAGGCTTTTGTCGTCCAATTAGGGTTTTGTGCATCCAATAAGTACATTTGTGTCATTGGTTGAACATTTAGGTCATTTTCGTCCTCCCAAGGCTTATTCTCGTCCAATTAGGGTTTTTAACCAATCTTGTGCATCCAATAAGTGATTTTGTGTCATTGGTTGAACATTTACGTCATTTTCGTCCTCCCTAGGCTTATTCTCGTCTAATTAGGGTTTTGTGCATCCAATAAGTACATTTGTGTCATTGGTTGAACATTTAGGTCATTTTCGTCCTCCCAAGGTTTATTCTCGTCCAATTAGGGTTTTTAACAAATCTTGTGCATCCAACAAGTGATTTTGTGTCATTGGTTGAACATTTAGGTCATTTTCGTCCTCCCTAGGCTTATTCTTGTCCAATTAGGGTTTTTAACCAATCTTGTGCATCCAATAAGTGATTTTGTGTCATTGTTTGAACATTTAGGTCATTTTCGTCCTCCTAAGGCTTATTCTTATCCAATTAGGGCTTTTAATCAATCTTGTGCATCCAATAAGTGATTTTGTGTCATTGTTTGAACATTTAGGTCATTTTCGTCCTCCCAAGGCTTTTGTCGTCCAATTAGGGTTTTTAACCAATCTTGTGCATCCAATAAGTACATTTGTGTCATTGGTTGAACATTTAGGTCATTTTTGTCCTCCCAAGGCTTATTCTCGTCCAATTAGGGTTTTTAACCAATCTTGTGCATCCAATAAGTACATTTGCGTCATTGGTTGAACATTTACGTCATTTTCGTCCTCCCAAGGCTTATTCTCGTCCAATTAGGGTTTTTAACCAATCTTGTGCATCCAATAAGTTATTTTGTGTCATTGGTTGAACCTTTAGGCCATTTTCGTGCTCCCTAGGCTTATTCTCATCAAATTAGAGTTTTTAACAAATCTTGTGCATCCAATAAGTACATTTGTGTCATTGGTTGAACATTTCGGTAATTTTCGTCCACCCAAGACATTTTCTAGTCCAATTAGGGGTTTTAACAAATGTTGTGCATCCAATAAGTACATTTGTGTCATTGGTTGAACATTTAGGTCATTTTCGTCCTCCCAAGGCTTATTCTCGTCCAATTAGGGTTTTTAACCAATCTTGTGCATCCAATAAGTGATTTTGTGTCATTGGTTGAACATTTAGGTCATTTTCGTCCTACAGTGACTTATTTCGTCCAATTAGGGTTTTTAACCAATCTTGTGCATCCAATAAGTGATTTTGTGTCATTGGTTGAACATTTAGGTCATTTTCGTCCTCCCTAGGCTTATTCTCGTCCAAATAGGGTTTTGTGCATCCAATAAGTACATTTATGTCATTGGTTGAACATTTAGGTCATTTTCGTCCTCCCAAGGCTTATTCTCGTCCAATTAGGGTTTTTAACCAATCTTGTGCATCCAATACGTGATTTTGTGTCATTGGTTGAACATTTAGGTCATTTTCGTTATCCCAAGACTTATTCTCGTCCTATTAGGGTTTTTAACCAAACTTGTGCATCCAATAAGTTATTTTGGGTCATTGGTTGAACATTTAGGTCATTTTCGTCCTCCCTATGCTTATTCTCATCAAATTAGAGTTTTAAACAAATCTTGTGCATCCAACGAGTGATTTTGTGTCATTGATTAAACATTTAGGTCATTTTCGTCCTCCCAAGGCTTATTCTCGTCCAATTAGGGTTTTTAACCAATCTTGTGCATCCAATAAGTGATTTTGTGTCATTGGTTGAACATTTAGGTCATTTTCGTCCTACAGTGACTTATTTCGTCCAATTAGGGTTTTTAACCAATCTTGTGCATCCAATAAGGGATTTTGTGTCATTGGTTGAACATTTAGGTCATTTTCGTCCTCCCTAGGCTTATTCTCGTCCAATTAGGGTTTTGTGCATCCAATAAGTACATTTGTGTCATTGGTTGAACATTTAGGTCATTTTCGTCCTCCCAAGGCTTATTCTCGTCCAATTAGGGTTTTTATCCAATCTTGTGCATCCAATAAGTGATTTTGTGTCATTGGTTGAACATTTAGGTCATTTTTGTCCTCCCAAGGCTTATTCTCGTCCAATTAGGGTTTTTAACTAATCTTGTGCATCCAATAAGTACAGTTGTGTCATTGGTTGAACATTTAGGTCATTTTCGTCCTCCCAATGCTTATTCTCGTCCAATTAGGGTTTTTAACCAATCTTGTGCATCCAATAAGTACATTTGTGTCATTGGTTGAACATTTAGGTCATTTTCGTCCTCCCAAGGCTTATTCTCGTCCAATTAGGGTTTTTAACCAATCTTGTGCATCCAATAAGTGATTTTGTGTCATTGGTTGAACATTTAGGTCATTTTCGTCCTCCCAAGGCTTATTCTCGTCCAATTAGGGTTTTTAACCAATCTTGTGCATCCAGTAAGTGATTTTGTGTCATTGGTTGAACATTTAGGTCTTTTTCGTCCTCCTTAGGCTTATTCTCGTTCAATTAGGGTTTTGAACCAATCTTGTGCATCCAATAAGTGATTTTGTGTCATTGTTTGAACATTAAGGTTATTTTCGTCCTCCCAAGGCATATTCTCCTCCAATTAGGGTTTTTAACCAATTTTGTGCATCCAATAAGTACATTTGTGTCATTGGTTGAACATTTAGGTCATTTTCGTCCTCCCAAGGCTTATTCTCGTCCAATTAGGGTTTTTAACCAATCTTGTGCATCCAATACGTGATTTTGTGTCATTGGTTGAACATTTAGGTCATTTTCGTCCTTCCAAGGCTTATTCTCGTCCAATTAGGGTTTTGAACCAATCTTGTGCATCCAATAAGTGATTTTGTGTCATTGGTTGAACATTTAGGTCATTTTCGTCCTCCCAAGGCTTATTCTGGTCCAATTAGGGTTTTTAACCAATCTTGTGCATCCAATACGTGATTTTGTGTCATTGGTTGAACATTTAGGTCATTTTCGTCCTCCCAAGGCTTATTCTCGTCCAATTAGGGTTTTTAAACAATCTTGTGCATCCAATAAGTGTTTTTGTGTCATTGGTTGAACATTTAGGTCATTTTTCGTCCTCCCTAGGCTTATTCTCCTCCAATTAGGGTTTTTAACCAATCTTGTGCATCCAATAATTGATTTTGTGTCATTGGTTGAACATTTAGGTCATTTTCGTCCTCCGTAGGCTTATTCTCCTCCAATTAGGGTTTTTAACCAATCTTGTGCATCCAATAAGTGATTTTGTGTCATTGGTTGAACATTTAGGTCATTTTCGTCCTCCCTCGGCTTATTCTCGTCCAATTAGGGTTTTTATCCAATCTTGTGCATCCAATAAGTGATTTTGTGTCATTGGTTGAACATTTAGGTCATTTTTCGTCCTCCCAAGGCTTATTCTCGTGCAATTAGAGTTTTTAACCAATCTTGTGCATCCAATAAGTGATTTTGTGTCATTGTTTGAACATTTAGGTCATTTTCGTCCTCCCTACGCTTATTCTCGTCCAATTAGGGTTTTTAACCAATCTTGTTCATCCAATAAGTGATTTTGTGTCATTGTTTGAACATTTAGGTCATTTTTCGTCCTCCAAGGGCTTATTCTCGTGCAATTAGAGTTTTTAACCAATCTTGTGCATCGAATAAGTACATTTGTGTTATTGGTTGAACATTTAGGTCATTTTCGTCCTCCCAAGGCTTATTTTCGTCCAATTAGGGTTTTTAACCAATCTTGTGCATCCAATAAGTACATTTGTGTCATTGGTTGAACATTTAGGTCATTTTTGTCTTCCCTAGGCTTAATCTCGTCCAATTAGGGTTTTGAACCAATCTTGTGCATCCAATAAGTGATTTGGTGTCATTGTTTGAACATTTAGGTCATTTTTGTCCTCCCAAGGCTTATTCTCGTCCAATTAGGGTTTTTAACCAATCTTGTGCATCCAATTAGTGATTTTGTGTCATTGGTTGAACATTTAGGTCGTTTTCGTCCTCCTAAGGCTTATTCTCGTCCAATTAGGATTTTTAACAATTCTTGTGCATCGAATAAGTACATTTGTGTCATTGGTTGAACATTTAGGTCATTTTCGTCCTCCCAAGGCTTATTCTCGTCCAATTAGGGGTTTTAACCAATCTTGTGCATCCAATAAGTGATTATGTGTCATTGGTTGAACATTTAGGTCATTTTCGTCCTCCCTACGCTTATTCTCGTCCAATTAGGGTTTTGAACAAATCTTGTGCATCCAATTAGTGAAGTTGTGTCATTGGTTGAACATTTAGGTCATTTTCGTCCTCCCAAGGCTTATTCTCGTCCAATTAGGGTTTTTAACCAATCTTGTGCATCGAATTAGTGATTTTGTGTGATTGGTTGAACATTTAGGTCATTTTCGTCCTCCCAAGGCTTATTTTCGTCCAATTAGGGTTTTTAACCAATCTTGTGCATCGAATAAGTACATTTGCGTCATTGGTTGAACATTTAGGTCATTTTCGTCCTCCCAAGGCTTATTTTCGTCCAATTAGGGTTTTTAACCAATCTTGTGCATCCAATAAGTACATTTGCGTCATTGGTTGAACATTTAGGTCATTTTCGTCCTCCCAAGCCTTATTCTCGTCCAATTAGGGTTTTAAACCAATCTTGTGCATCCAATACGTACATTTGTGTCATTGGTTGAACATTTAGGTCATTTTCGTCCTCCCAAGGCTTATTCTCGTCCAATTAGGGTTTTTAACAATCTTGTGCATCCAATAAGTGATTTTGTTTCATTGGTTGAACATTTAGGTCATTTTTCGTCCTCCCTAGGCTTATTCTTCTCCAATTAGGGTTTTTAACCAATCTTGTGCATCCAATAATTGATTTTGTGTCATTGGTTGAACATTTAGGTCATTTTCGTCCTCCCTAGGCTTATTCTCCTCCAATTAGGGTTTTTAACCAATCTTGTGCATCCAATAAGTGATTTTGTGTCATTGGTTGAACATTTAGGTCATTTTCGTCCTCCCTAGGCTTATTCTCGTCCAATTAGGGTTTTTAACCAATCTTGTTCATCCAATAAGTGATTTTGTGTCATTGTTTGAACATTTAGGTCATTTTTCGTCCTCTAAGGGCTTATTCTCGTGCAATTAGAGTTTTTAACCAATCTTGTGCATCGAATAAGTACATTTGTGTCATTGGTTGAACATTTAGGTCATTTTCGTCCTCCCAAGGCTTATTTTCGTCCAATTAGGGTTTTTAACCAATCTTGTGCATCCAATAAGTACATTTGTGTCATTGGTTGAACATTTAGGTCATTTTTGTCCTCCCTAGGCTTAATCTCGTCCAATTAGGGTTTTTAACCAATCTTGTGCATCCAATAAGTGATTTGGTGTCATTGTTTGAACATTTAGGTCATTTTTGTCCTCCCAAGGCTTATTCTCGTCCAATTAGGGTTTTTAACCAATCTTGTGCATCCAATTAGTGATTTTGTGTCATTGGTTGAACATTTAGGTCGTTTTCGTCCTCCTAAGGCTTATTCTCGTCCAATTAGGATTTTTAACAATTCTTGTGCATCGAATAAGTACATTTGTGTCATTGGTTGAACATTTAGGTCATTTTCGTCCTCCCAAGGCTTATTCTCGTCCAATTAGGGGTTTTAACCAATCTTGTGCATCCAATAAGTGATTATATGTCATTGGTTGAACATTTAGGTCATTTTCGTCCTCCCTACGCTTATTCTCGTCCAATTAGGGTTTTTAACCAATCTTGTTCATCCAATAAGTGATTTTGTGTCATTGTTTGAACATTTAGGTCATTTTTGTCCTCCCAAGGCTTATTCTCGTCCAATTAGGGTTTTTAACCAATCTTGTGCATCCAATTAGTGATTTTGTGTGATTGGTTGAACATTTAGGTCATTTTCGTCCTCCCTAAGGCTTATTCTCGTCCAATTAGGGTTTTGAACCAATCTTGTGCATCCAATTAGTGATTTTGTGTCATTGGTTGAACATTTAGGTCATTTTCGTCCTCCCAAGGCTTATTCTCGTGCAATTAGGGTTTTTAACCAACCTTGTGCATCCAATTAGTGATTTTGTGTCATTGGTTGAACATTTAGGTCATTTTAGTCCTCCTAAGGCTTATTCTCGTCCAATTAGGATTTTTAACCAATCTTGTGCATCCAATAAGTACATTTGTGTCATTGGATGAACATTTAGGTCATTTTTGTCCTCCCAAGGCTTATTCTCGTCCAATTAGGGTTTTTAACCAATCTTGTGCATCCAATTAGTGATTTTGTGTCATTGGTTGAACATTTAGGTCATTTTCGTCCTCCCAAGGCTTATTTTCGTCCAATTAGGGTTTTTAACCAATCTTGTGCATCGGATAAGTACATTTGCGTCATTGGTTGAACATTTAGGTCATTTTCGTCCTCCCAAGGCTTATTTTCGTCCAATTAGGGTTTTTAACCAATCTTGTGCATCCAATAAGTACATTTGCGTCATTGGTTGAACATTTAGGTCATTTTTGTTCCCCCAAGGCTTATTCTCGTCCAATTAGGGTTTTTAACCAATCTTGTGCATCCAATACGTACATTTGTGTCATTGGTTGAACATTTAGGTCATTTTCGTCCTCCCAAGGCTTATTCTCGTCCAATTAGGGTTTTTAACAATCTTGTGCATCCAATAAGTGATTTTGTGTCATTGGTTGAACATTTAGGTCATTTTTCGTCCTCCCTAGGCTTATTCTTCTCCAATTAGGGTTTTTAACCAATCTTGTGCATCCAATAATTGATTTTGTGTCATTGGTTGAACATTTAGGTCATTTTCGTCCTCCCTAGGCTTATTCTCCTCCAATTAGGGTTTTTATCCAATCTTGTGCATCCAATAAGTGATTTTGTGTCATTGGTTGAACATTTAGGTCATTTTCGTCCTCCCAATGCTTATTCTCGTCCAATTAGGGTTTTTAACCAATCTTGTGCATCCAATAAGTGATTTTGTGTCTTTGGTTGAACATTTAGGTCATTTTCGTCCTCCCAAGGCTTATTCTCGTCCAATTAGGGTTTTTAACCAATCTTGTGCATCCAATAAGTACATTTGTGTCATTGGTTGAACATTTGGGTCATTTTCGTCCTCCCAAGGCTTATTCTCGTCCAATTAGGGTTTTTAACCAATCTTGTGCATCCAATAAGTACATTTGTGTCATTGGTTGAACATTTAGGTCATTTTCGTCCTCCCAAGGCTTATTCTCGTCCAATTAGGGTTTTTAACCAATCTTGTGCATCCAATAAGTACATTTGCGTCATTGGTTGAACATTTAGGTCATTTTCGTCCTCCCAAGGCTTATTCTCGTCCAATTAGGGTTTTTAACCAATCTTGTGCAACCAATAAGTGATTTTTTGTCGTTGGTTGAACATTTAGGTCATTTTCGTCCTCCCAAGGCTTATTTTCGTCCAATTAGGGTTTTTAACCAATCTTGTGCATCCAATAAGTACATTTGTGTCATTGGTTGAACATTTAGGTCATTTTCGTCCTCCCAAGGCTTATTCTCGTCCAATTAGGGTTTTTAACCAATCTTGTGCATCCAATATGTGTTTTTGTGTCATTGGTTGAACATTTAGGTCATTTTCGTCCTCCCTAGGCTTATTCTCGTCCAATTAGGGTTTTTAACCAATCTTGTGCATCCAATAAGTGATTTTGTGTCATTGGTTGAACATTTAGGTCATTTTTCGTCCTCCCTAGGCTTATTCTCCTCCAATTAGGGTTTTTAACCAATCTTGTGCATCCAATAAGTGATTTTGTGTCATTGGTTGAACATTTAGGTCATTTTCGTCCTCCATCGGCTTATTCTCGTCCAATTAGGGTTTTTATCCAATCTTGTGCATCCAATAAGTGATTTTGTGTCATTGGTTGAACATTTAGGTCATTTTTCGTCCTCCCAAGGCTTATTCTCGTGCAATTAGAGTTTTTAACCAATCTTGTGCATCCAATAAGTGATTTTGTGTCATTGTTTGAACATTTAGGTCATTTTCGTCCTCCCTACGCTTATTCTCGTCCAATTAGGGTTTTTAACCAATCTTGTTCATCCAATAAGTGATTTTGTGTCATTGTTTGAACATTTAGGTCATTTTTCGTCCTCCAAGGGCTTATTCTCGTTCAATTAGAGTTTTTAACCAATCTTGTGCATCGAATAAGTACATTTGTGTCATTGGTTGAACATTTAGGTCATTTTCGTCCTCCCAAGGCTTATTTTCGTCCAATTAGGGTTTTTAACCAATCTTGTGCATCCAATAAGTACATTTGTGTCATTGGTTGAACATTTAGGTCATTTTTGTCCTCCCTAGGCTTAATCTCGTCCAATTAGGGTTTTGAACCAATCTTGTGCATCCAATAAGTGATTTTGTGTCATTGTTTGAACATTTAGGTCATTTTTGTCCTCCCAAGGCTTATTCTCGTCCAATTAGGGTTTTTAACCAATCTTGTGCATCCAATTAGTGATTTTGTGTCATTGGTTGAACATTTAGGTCGTTTTCGTCCTCCTAAGGCTTATTCTCGTCCAATTAGGATTTTTAACCAATCTTGTGCATCGAATAAGTACATTTGTTTCATTGGTTGAACATTTAGGTCATTTTCGTCCTCCCAAGGCTTATTTTCGTCCAATTAGGGTTTTTAACCAATCTTGTGCATCCAATAAGTACATTTGTGTCATTGGTTGAACATTTAGGTCATTTTCGTCCTCCCAAGGCTTATTCTTGTCCAATTAGGGTTTTTAACCAATCTTGTGCATCCAATAAGTGATTTTGTGTCATTGGTTGAACATTTAAGTCATTTTCGTCCTCCCAAGGCTTATTCTCGTCCAATTAGGGTTTTTAACCAATCTTGTGCATCCAATAAGTGATTTTGTGTCATTGGTTGAACATTTATGTCATTTTCGTCCTCCCTAGGCTTATTCTCCTCCAATTAGGGTTTTTAACCAATCTTGTGCATCCAATAAGTGATTTTGTGTCATTGGTTGAACATTTAGGTCATTTTCGTCCTCCCTAGGCTTATTCTCGTCCAATTAGGGTTTTTAACCAATCTTGTGCATCCAATAAGTGATTTTGTGCCATTGGTCGAACATTTAGGTCATTTTCGTCCTCCCAAGGCTTATTCTCGTCCAATTAGGGTTTTTAACCAATCTTGTGCATCCAATAAGTGATTTTGTGTCATTGGTTGAACATTTAGGTCATTTTCGTCCTCCCAAGGCTTATTCTCGTCCAATTAGGGTTTTTAACCAATCTTGTGCATCCAATAAATACATTTGTGTCATTGGTTGAACATTTAGGTCATATTCGTCCTCCCAAGGCTTATTATCGTCCAATTAGGGTTTTTAACCAATCTTGTGCATCCAATAAGCGATTTTGTGTCATCGGTTGAACATTTAGGTCATTATCGTCCTCCCTAGGCTTATTCTCGTCCAATTAGGGTTTTTAACCAATCTTGTGCATCTAATAAGTACATTTGTGTCATTGGCTGAACATTTAGGTCATTTTCGTCATCCCTAGGCTTATTCTTGTCCAATTAGGGTTTTTAACCAATCTTGTGCATCCAATAAGTACATTTGTGTCATTGGTTGAACATTTAGGTCATTTTCGTCCTCCCAAGGCTTATTCTCGTCTAATTTGGGTTTTTAACCAATCTTGTGCATCCAATAAGTACATTTGTGTCATTGGTTGAACATTTAGGTCATTTTCGTCCTCCCAAGGCTTATTCTCGTCCAATTAGGGTTTTTAACCAATCTTGTGCATCCAATAAGCGATTTTGTGTCATTCGTTGAACATTAGGTAATTTTCGTCCTCCCTAGGCTTATTCTCGTCCAATTAGGGTTTTTAACCAATCTTGTGCATCCAATAAGTGATTTTGTGTCATTGTTTGAACATTTAGGTCATTTTTGTCCTCCCAAGGCTTATTCTCGTCCAATTAGGGTTTTTAACCAATCTTGTGCATCCAATTAGTGATTTTGTGTGATTGGTTGACCATTTAGGTCATTTTCGTCCTCCTTAAGGCTTATTCTCGTCCAATTAGGGTTTTGAACCAATCTTGTGCATCCAATTAGTGATTTTGTGTCATTGGTTGAACATTTAGGTCATTTTCGTCCTACCAAGGCTTATTCTCGTGCAATTAGGGTTTTTAACCAACCTTGTGCATCCAATTAGTGATTTTGTGTCATTGGTTGAACATTAAGGTCATTTTAGTCCTCCTAAGGCTTATTCTCGTCCAATTAGGATTTTTAACCAATCTTGTGCATCCAATAAGTACATTTGTGTCATTGGATGAACATTTAGGTCATTTTCGTCCTCCCAAGGCTTTTTCTCGTCTAATTAGGGGTTTTAACCAATCTTGTGCATCCAATAAGTGATTATGTGTCATTGGTTGAACATTTAGGTCATTTTCGTCCTCCCTAGGCTTATTCTCGTCCAATTAGGGTTTT
>JBBPBP010000501.1:0-35517 GCA_037974735.1 Cicer chorassanicum
TTTGTGTCATTGTTTGAACATTTAGGTCATTTTCGTCCTCCCTAGGCTTATTCTCGTCCAATTAGGATTTTTAACCAATCTTGTGCATCCAATAAGTACATTTGTGTCATTGGTTGAACATTTAGGTCATTTTCGTCCTCCCTAGGCTTATTCTCGTCCAATTAGGGTTTTTAACCAATCTTGTTCATCCAATAAGTGATTTTGTGTCATTGGTTGAACATTTAGGTCATTTTTCGTCCTCCCTAGGCTTATTCTCGTCCAATTAGGGTTTTTAACCAATCTTGTTCATCCAATAAGTGATTTTGTGTCATTGTCTGAACATTTAGGTCATTTTTCGTCCTCCCAAGGCTTATTCTCGTCCAATTAGGATTTTTAACCAATCTTGTGCATCCAATAAGTACATTTGTGTCATTGGATGAACATTTAGGTCATTTTCGTCCTCCCAAGGCTTATTCTCGTCCAATTAGGTTTTTTAACCAATCTTGTGCATCCAATAAGTACATTTGTGTCATTGGTTGAACATTTAGGTCATTTTTGTCCTCCCTAGGCTTAATCTCGTCCAATTAGGGTTTTGAACCAATCTTGTGCATCCAATAAGTGATTTGGTGTCATTGTTTGAACATTTAGGTCATTTTTGTCCTCCCAAGGCTTATTCTCGTCCAATTAAAGTTTTTAACCAATCTTGTGCATCCAATTAGTGATTTTGTGTCATTGGTTGAACATTTAGGTCGTTTTCGTCCTCCTAAGGCTTATTCTCGTCCAATTAGGATTTTTAACAATTCTTGTGCATCGAATAAGTACATTTGTGTCATTGGTTGAACATTTAGGTCATTTTCGTGCTCCCAAGGCTTATTCTCGTCCAATTAGGGGTTTTAACCAATCTTGTGCATCTAATAAGTGATTATGTGTCATTGGTTGAACATTTAGGTCATTTTCGTCCTCCCTAGGCTTATTCTCGTCCAATTAGGGTTTTTAACCAATCTTGTGCATCAAATAAGTGATTTTGTGTCATTGTTTGAACATTTAGGTCATTTTTGTCCTCCCAAGGCTTATTCTCGTCCAATTAGGGTTTTTAACCAATCTTGTGCATCCAATTAGTGATTTTGTGTCATTGGTTGAACATTTAGGTCGTTTTCGTCCTCCTAAGGCTTATTCTCGTCCAATTAGGATTTTTAACCAATCTTGTGCATCCAATAAGTACATTTGTGTCATTGGTTGAACATTTAGGTCATTTTCGTCCTCCCAAGGCTTATTCTCCCTCAATTAGGGTTTTTAACCAAT
The DNA here is from genome assembly GCA_037974735.1 of Cicer chorassanicum. Taxonomy (NCBI): domain Eukaryota; kingdom Viridiplantae; phylum Streptophyta; class Magnoliopsida; order Fabales; family Fabaceae; genus Cicer; species Cicer chorassanicum. Next base: position 1,282 of record JBBPBP010000501.1, read on the forward strand.
CTTGTGCATCCAATAAGTACATTTGTGTCATTGGTTGAACATTTAGGTCATTTTTGTCCTCCCTAGGCTTAATCTCGTCCAATTAGGGTTTTGAACCAATCTTGTGCATCCAATAAGTGATTTGGTGTCATTGTTTGAACATTTAGGTCATTTTTGTCCTCCAAAGGCTTATTCTCGTCCAATTAGGGTTTTTAACCAATCTTGTGCATCCAATTAGTGATTTTGTGTCATTGGTTGAACATTTAGGTCGTTTTCGTCCTCCTAAGGCTTATTCTCGTCCAATTAGAATTTTTAACAATTCTTGTGCATCGAATAAGTACATTTGTGTCATTGGTTGAACATTTAGGTCATTTTCGTGCTCCCAAGGCTTATTCTCGTCCAATTAGGGGTTTTGACCAATCTTGTGCATCCAATAAGTGATTATGTGTCATTGGTTGAACATTTAGGTCATTTTCGTCCTCCCAAGGCTTATTCTCGTCCAATTAGGGTTTTTAAACAATCTTGTGCATCCAATAAGTGATTTTGTGTCATTGGTTGAACATTTAGGTCATTTTTCGTCCTCCCTAGGCTTATTCTCCTCCAATTAGGGTTTTTAACCAATCTTGTGCATCCAATAATTGATTTTGTGTCATTGGTTGAACATTTAGGTCATTTTCGTCCTTCCTAGGCTTATTCTCCTCCAATTAGGGTTTTTAACCAATCTTGTGCATCCAATAAGTGATTTTGTGTCATTGGTTGAACATTTAGGTCATTTTCGTCCTCCATCGGCTTATTCTCGTCCAATTATGGTTTTTAACCAATCTTGTGCATCCAATAAGTGATTTTGTGTCATTGGTTGAACATTTAGGTCATTTTTCGTCCTCCCAAGGCTTATTCTCGTGCAATAAGAGTTTTTAACCAATCTTGTGCATCCAATAAGTGATTTTGTGTCATTGTTTGAACATTTAGGTCATTTTCGTCCTCCCTAGGCTTATTCTCGTCCAATTAGGGTTTTTAACCAATCTTGTGCATCCAATAAGTACATTTGTGTCATTGGTTGAACATTTAGGTCATTTTCGTCCTCCCTAGGCTTATTCTTTCCAATTAGGGTTTTTAACCAATCTTGTTCATCCAATAAGTGATTTTGTGTCATTGGTTGAACATTTAGGTCATTTTTCGTCCTCCCTAGGCTTATTCTCGTCCAATTAGGGTTTTCAACCAATCTTGTTCATCCAATAAGTGATTTTGTGTCATTGTTTGAACATTTAGGTCATTTTTCGTCCTCCCAAGGCTTATTCTCGTCCAATTAGGATTTTTAACCAATCTTGTGCATCCAATAAGTACATTTGTGTCATTGGTTGAACATTTAGGTCATTTTCGTCCTCCCTAGGCTTATTCTCGTCCAATTAGGGTTTTTAACCAATCTTGTTCATCCAATAAGTGATTTTGTGTCATTGGTTGAACATTTAGGTCATTTTTCGTCCTCCCTAGGCTTATTCTCGTCCAATTAGGGTTTTTAACCAATCTTGTTCATCCAATAAGTGATTTTGTGTCATTGTTTGAACATTTAGGTCATTTTTCGTCCTCCCAAGGCTTATTCTCGTCCAATTAGGATTTCTAACCAATCTTGTTCATCCAATAAGTACATTTGTGTCATTGGTTGAACATTTAGGTCATTTTCGTCCTCCCTAGGCTTATTCTCGTCCAATTAGGGTTTTGAACCAATCTTGTGCATCCAATAAGTGATTTTGTTTTATTGTTTGAACATTTAGGTCATTTTCGTCCTCCCTAGGCTTATTCTCGTCCAATTAGGGTTTTGAACCAATCTTGTGCATCCAATTAGTGATTTTGTGTCATTGGTTGAACATTTAGGTCATTTTCGTCCTCCCAAGGCTTATTCTCGTCCAATTAGGGTTTTTAACCAATCTTGTGCATCGAATTAGTGATTTTGTGTGATTGGTTGAACATTTAGGTCATTTTCGTCCTCCCAAGGCTTATTTTCGTCCAATTAGGTTTTTTAACCAATCTTGTGCATCGAATAAGTACATTTGCGTCATTGGTTGAACATTTAGGTCATTTTCGTCCTCCCAAGGCTTATTTTCGTCCAATTAGGGTTTTTAACCAATCTTGTGCATCAAATAAATACATTTGCGTCATTGGTTGAACATTTAGGTCATTTTCGTCCTCCCAAGGCTTATTCTCGTCCAATTAGGGTTTTTAACCAATCTTGTGCATCCAATACGTACATTTGTGTCATTGGTTGAACATTTAGGTCATTTTCGTCCTCCCAAGGCTTATTCTCGTCCAATTAGGGTTTTTAAACAATCTTGTGCATCCAATAAGTGATTTTGTGTCATTGGTTGAACATTTAGGTCATTTTTCGTCCTCCCTAGGCTTATTCTTCTCCAATTAGGGTTTTTAACCAATCTTGTGCATCCAATAATTGATTTTGTGTCATTGGTTGAACATTTAGGTCATTTTCGTCCTCCCTAGGCTTATTCTCCTCCAATTAGGGTTTTTAACCAATCTTGTGCATCCAATAAGTGATTTTGTGTCATTGGTTGAACATTTAGGTCATTTTCGTCCTCCCTAGGCTTATTCTCGTCCAATTAGGGTTTTTAACCAATCTTGTTCATCCAATAAGTGATTTTGTGTCATTGTTTGAACATTTAGGTCATTTTTCGTCCTCTAAGGGCTTATTCTCGTGCAATTAGAGTTTTTAACCAATCTTGTGCATCGAATAAGTACATTTGTGTCATTGGTTGAACATTTAGGTCATTTTCGTCCTCCCAAGGCTTATTTTCGTCCAATTAGGGTTTTTAACCAATCTTGTGCATCCAATAAGTACATTTGTGTCATTGGTTGAATATTTAGGTCATTTTCGTGTTCCCAAGGCTTATTCTCGTCCAATAAGGGTTTTTAACCAATCTTGTGCATCCAATACGTGATTTTGTGTCATTGGTTGAACATTTAGGTCATTTTCGTCCTCCCAAGGCTTATTCTCGTCCAATTAGGGTTTTGAACCAATCTTGTGCATCCAATAAGTGATTTTGTGTCATTGGTTGAACATTTAGGTCATTTTCGTCCACCTAAGGCTTATTCTCGTCCAATTAGGATTTTTAACCAATCTTGTGCATCCAATAAGTACATTTGTGTCATTGGTTGAACATTTAGGTCATTTTCGTCCCCCCAAGGCTTATTCTCCCTCAATTAGGGTTTTTAACCAATCTTGTGCATCCAATAAGTACATTTGTGTCATTGGTTGAACATTTAGGTCATTTTCGTCCTCCCTAGGCTTATTCTCGTCCAATTAGGGTTTTGAACCAATCTTGTGCATCCAATTAGTGATTTTGTGCCATTGTTTGAACATTTAGGTCATTTTCGTCCTCCCAAGGCTTATTCTCGTCCAATTAGGGTTTTGAACCAATCTTGTGCATCCAATAAGTGATTCTGTGTCATTGTTTGAACATTTAGGTCATTTTTGTCCTCCCAAGGCTTATCCTCATCCAATTAGGGTTTTTAACCAATCTTGTGCATCAAATTAGTAATTTTGTGTCATTGGTTGAACATTTAGGTCATTTTCGTCCTCCTAAGGCTTATTCTCGTCCAATTAGGATTTTTAACCAATCTTGTGCATCCAATAAGTACATTTGTGTCATTGGTTGAACATTTAGGTCATTTTCGTCCTCCCAAGGCTTATTCTCCCTCAATTAGGGTTTTTAACCAATCTTGTGCATCCAATAAGGACATTTGTGTCATTGGTTGAACATTTAGGTCATTTTTGTCCTCGCAAGGCTTAATCTCGTCCAATTAGGGTTTTGAACCAATCTTGTGCATCCAATAAGTGATTTTGTGTCATTGTTTGAACATTTAGGTCATTTTTGTCCTCCCAAGGCTTATTCTCGTCCAATTAGGGTTTTTAACCAATCTTGTGCATCCAATTAGTGATTTTGTGTCATTGGTTGAACATTTAGGTCGTTTTCGTCCTCCTAAGGCTTATTCTCGTCCAATTAGGATTTTTAACCAATCTTGTGCATCGAATAAGTACATTTGTGTCATTGGTTGAACATTTAGGTCATTTTCGTCCTCCCTAGGCTTATTCTCCTCCAATTAGGGTTTTTAACCAATCTTGTGCATCCAATAAGTGATTTTGTGTCATTGGTTGAACATTTAGGTCATTTTCGTCCTCCCTAGGCTTATTCTCGTCCAATTATGGTTTTGAACCAATCTTGTGCATCCAATAAGTACATTTGTGTCATTGGTTGAACATTTAGGTCATTTTCGTTCTCCTAAGGCTTATTCTCATCCAGTTAGGATTTTTAACCAATCTTGTGCATCCAATAAGTGATTTTGTGTCATTGGTTGAACATTTATGTCATTTTCGTCCTCCCAAGGCTTATTCTCCCTCAATTAGGGTTTTTAACCAATCTTGTGCATCCAATAAGTACATTTGTGTCATTGGTTGAACATTTAGGTCATTTTCGTCCTCCCTAGGCTTATTCTCCTCCAATTAGGGTTTTTAACCAATCTTGTGCATCCAATAAGTGATTTTGTGTCATTGGTTGAACATTTAGGTCATTTTCGTCCTCCCTCGGCTTATTCTCGTCCAATTAGGGTTTTTAACCAATCTTGTGCATCCAATACGTGATTTTGTGTCATTGGTTGAACATTTAGGTCATTTTCGTCCTCCCAAGGCTTATTCTCGTCCAATTAGGGTTTTTAAACAATCTTGTGCATCCAATAAGTGATTTTGTGTCATTGGTTGAACATTTAGGTCATTTTTCGTCCTCCCTAGGCTTATTCTACTCCAATTAGGGTTTTTAACCAATCTTGTGCATCCAATAATTGATTTTGTGTCATTGGTTGAACATTTAGGTCATTTTCGTCCTCCGTAGGCTTATTCTCCTCCAATTAGGGTTTTTAACCAATCTTGTGCATCCAATAAGTGATTTTGTGTCATTGGTTGAACATTTAGGTCATTTTCGTCCTCCCTCGGCTTATTCTTGTCCAATTAGGGTTTTTAACCAATCTTGTGCATCCAATAAGTGATTTTGTGTCATTGGTTGAACATTTAGGTCATTTTTCGTCCTCCCAAGGCTTATTCTCGTGCAATTAGAGTTTTTAACCAATCTTGTGCATCCAATAAGTGATTTTGTGTCATTGTTTGAACATTTAGGTCTTTTTCGTCCTCCCTAGGCTTATTCTCGTCCAATTAGGGTTTTTAACCAATCTTGTTCATCCAATAAGTGATTTTGTGTCATTGTTTGAACATTTAGGTCATTTTTCGTCATCCAAGGGCTTATTCTCGTGCAATTAGAGTTTTTAACCAATCTTGTGCATCGAATAAGTACATTTGTGTCATTGGTTGAACATTTAGGTCATTTTCGTCCTCCCAAGGCTTATTTTCGTCCAATTAGGGTTTTTAACCAATCTTGTGCATCCAATAAGTACATTTGTGTCATTGGTTGAATATTTAGGTCATTTTCGTGTTCCCAAGGCTTATTCTCGTCCAATAAGGGTTTTTAACCAATCTTGTGCATCCAATACGTGATTTTGTGTCATTGGTTGAACATTTAGGTCATTTTCGTCCTCCCAAGGCTTATTCTCGTCCAATTAGGGTTTTGAACCAATCTTGTGCATCCAATAAGTGATTTTGTGTCATTGGTTGAACATTTAGGTCATTTTCGTCCTCCCTCGGCTTATTGTCGTCCAATTATGGTTTTTAACCAATCTTGTGCATCCAATAAGTGATTTTGTGTCATTGGTTGAACATTTAGGTCATTTTTCGTCCTCCCAAGGCTTATTATCGTGCAATCAGAGTTTTTAACCAATCTTGTGCATCCAATAAGTGATTTTGTGTCATTGTTTTTACATTTAGGTCATTTTCGTCCTCCCTAGGCTTATTCTCGTCCAATTAGGGTTTTTAACCAATCTTGTGCATCCAATAAGTACATTTGTGTCATTGGTTGAACATTTAGGTCATTTTCGTCCTCCCTAGGCTTATTCTCGTCCAATTAGGGTTTTTAACCAATGTTGTGCATCCAATAAGTACATTTGTGTCGTTGTTTGAACATTAAGATCATTTTCGTCCTCCCAAGGCTTATTCTCGTCCAATTAGGGTTTTTAACCAATCTTGTGCATCCAATAAGTACATTTGTGTCATTGGTTGAACATTTAGGTCATTTTCGTCCTCCCAAGGCTTATTCTCGTCCAATTAGGGTTTTTAACCAATCTTTTGCATCCAATAAGTACATTTGTGTCATTGTTTGAATATTTAGGTCATTTTCGTCCTCCTAAGGCTTATTCTCGTCCAATTAGGGTTTTTAACCAATCTTGTGCATCCAATAAGTACATTTGTGTCATTGGTTGAACATTTAGGTCATTTTCGTCCTCCCTAGGCTTATTCTCGTCCAATTAGGGTTTTTAACCAATCTTGTGCATCCAATAAGTGATTTTGTGTCATTGGTTGAACATTTAGGTCATTTTCTTCCTCCCAAGGCTTAATCTCGTCCAATTATGGTTTTTAACCAATCTTGTGCATCCAATAAGTACATTTGTGTCATTGGTTGAACATTTAGGTCATTTTGTCCTCCCAAGGCTTATTCTCGTCCAATTAGGGTTTTTAACCAATCTTGTGCATCCAATAAGTACATTTGTGTCATTTTTTGAACATTTAGGTCATTTTCGTCCTCCCAAGGCTTATTCTCGTCCAATTAGGGTTTTTAACCAATCTTGTGCATCCAATAAGTACATTTGTGTCATTGGTTGAACATTTAGGTCATTTTCGTCCTCCCTAGGCTTATTCTCGTCCAATTAGGGTTTTTAACCAATCTTGTGCATCCAATAAGTAGTTTTGTGTCATTGGTTGAACATTTAGGTCATTTTCGTCCTCCCTAGGCTTATTCTCGTCCAATTAGGGTTTTTAACCAATCTTGTGCATCCAATAAGTACATTTGTGTCATTGGTTGAACATTTAGGTCATTTTCGTCCTCCCTAGGCTTATTCTCGTCCAATTAGGGTTTTTAACAAATCTTGTGCATCCAATAAGTACATTTGGGTCATTGGTTGAACATTTAGGTCATTTTCGTCCTCCCTAGGCTTATTCTCGTCCAATTAGGGTTTTTAACCAATCTTGTGCATCCAATAAGTGATTTTGTGTCATTGGTTGAACATTTAGGTCATTTTCGTCCTCCCTAGGCTTATGCTCGTCCAATTAGGGTTTTTAACCAACCTTGTGCATCCAATAAGTACATTTGTGTCATTGGTTGAACATTTATGTCATTTTCGTCCTCCCAAGGCTTATTCTCGTCCAATTAGGTTTTTAACCAACCTTGTGCATCCAATAAGTACATTTGTGTCATTGGTTAAACATTTAGGTCATTTTCGTCCTCCATAGGCTTATTCTCGTCCAATTAGGGTTTTTAACCAATCTTGTGCATCCAATAAGTACATTTGTGTCATTGGTTGAACATTTAGGTCATTTTCGTCCTCCCTAGGCTTATTCTCGTCCAATTAGGGTTTTTAACCAATCTTGTGCATCCAATAAGTGATTTTGTGTCATTGGTTGAACATTCAGGTGATTTTCGTCCTCCCAAGGCTTATTCTCGTCCAATTAGGGTTTTTAACCAATCTTGTGCATCCAATAAGTGATTTTGTGTCATTGGTTGAACATTTAGGTCATTTTCTTGCTCCCTAGGCTTATTCTCGTCCAATTAGGGTTTTTAACCAATCTTGTGCATCCAATAAGTACATTTGTGTCATTGGTTGAACATTTAGGTCATTTTCGTCCTCCCTAGGCTTATTCTCGTCCAATTAGGGTTTTTAACCAATCTTGTTCATCCAATAAGTAAATTTGTGTCATAGGTTGAACATTTAGGTCATTTTCGTCCTCCCAAGGCTTATTCTCGTCCAATTAGGGTTTTTAACCAATCTTGTGCATCCAATAAGTACATTTGTGTCATTGGTTGAACATTTAGGTCATTTTCGTCCTTCCAAGGCTTATTCTCGACCAATTAGGGTTTTTAACCAATCTTGTGCATCCAATAAGTGATTTTGTGTCATTGGTTGAACATTTAGGTCATTTTCGTCCTCCCTAGGCTTATTCTCCTCCAATTAGGGTTTTTAACCAATCTTGTGCATCCAATAAGTGATTTTGTGTCATTGGTTGAACATTTAGGTCATTTTCGTCCTCCCAAAGCTTATTTTCGTCCAATTAGGGTTTTGAACCAATCTTGTGCATCCAATAAGTACAATTGTGTCATTGGTTGAACATTTAGGTCATTTTCGTCTTCCCTAGGCTTATTCTCGTCCAATTAGGGTTTTTAAACAATCTTGTGCATCCAATAAGTAATTTTGTGTCATTGGTTGAACATTTAGGTCATTTTCGTCCTCCCTAGGCTTGTTCTCCTCCAATTAGGGTTTTTAACCAATCTTGTGCATCCAATAAGTGATTTTGTGTCATTGGTTGAACATTTAGGTCATTTTCGTCCTCCCTAGGCTTATTCTCCTCCAATTAGGGTTTTTAACCAATCTTGTGCATCCAATAAGTGATTTTGTGTCATTGGTTGAACATTTAGGTCATTTTCGTCCTCCCAAAGCTTAATCTCGATATATTAGGGTTTTTAACCAATCTTGTGCATCCAATAAGTGATTTTGTGTCATTGGTTGAACATTTAGGTCATTTTCGTCCTCCCAAGGCTTATTCTCGTCCAATTAGGGTTTTTAACCAATCTTGTGCATCCAATAAGTTATTTTGTGTCATCGGTTGAACATTTAGGTCATTTTCATCCTCCCAAGGCTTATTCTCGTCCAATTAGGGTTTTTAACCAATCTTGTGCATCCAATAAGTGATTTTGTGTCATTGGTTGAACATTTAGGTCATTTTCGTCCTCCCTAGGCTTATTCTCCTCCAATTAGGGTTTTTAACCAATCTTGTGCATCCAATACGTACATTTGTGTCATTGGTTGAACATTTAGGTCATTTTCGTCCTCCCAAGGCTTATTCTCGTCCAATTAGGGTTTTTAACCAATCTTGTGCATCCAATACGTACATTTGTGTCATTGGTTGAACATTTAGGTCATTTTCGTCCTCCCAAGGCTTATTCTCGTCCAATTAGGGTTTTTTACAATCTTGTGCATCCAATAAGTGATTTTGTGTCATTGGTTGAACATTTAGGTCATTTTTCGTCCTCCCTAGGCTTATTCTTCTCCAATTAGGGTTTTTAACCAATCTTGTGCATCCAATAATTGATTTTGTGTCATTGGTTGAACATTTAGGTCATTTTCGTCCTCCCAAGGCTTATTTTCGTCCAATTAGGGTTTTTAACCAATCTTGTGCATCCAATAAGTACATTTGCGTCATTGGTTGAACATTTAGGTCATTTTCGTCCTCCCAAGGCTTATTCTCGTCCAATTAGGGTTTTTAACCAATCTTGTGCATCCAATACGTACATTTGTGTCATTGGTTGAACATTTAGGTCATTTTCGTCCTCCCAAGGCTTATTCTCGTCCAATTAGGGTTTTTAAACAATCTTGTGCATCCAATAAGTGATTTTGTGTCATTGGTTGAACATTTAGGTCATTTTTCGTCCTCCCTAGGCTTATTCTTCTCCAATTAGGGTTTTTAACCAATCTTGTGCATCCAATAATTGATTTTGTGTCATTGGTTGAACATTTAGGTCATTTTCGTCCTCCCTAGGCTTATTCTCCTCCAATTAGGGTTTTTAACCAATCTTGTGCATCCAATAAGTGATTTTGTGTCATTGGTTGAACATTTAGGTCATTTTTCGTCCTCCCAAGGCTTATTCTCGTGCAATCAGAGTTTTTAACCAATCTTGTGCATCCAATAAGTGATTTTGTGTCATTGTTTTTACATTTAGGTCATTTTCGTCCTCCCTAGGCTTATTCTCGTCCAATTAGGGTTTTTAACCAATCTTGTGCATCCAATAAGTACATTTGTGTCATTGGTTGAACATTTAGGTCATTTTCGTCCTCCCTAGGCTTATTCTCGTCCAATTAGGGTTTTTAACCAATGTTGTGCATCCAATAAGTACATTTGTGTCGTTGTTTGAACATTAAGATCATTTTCGTCCTCCCAAGGCTTATTCTCGTCCAATTAGGGTTTTTAACCAATCTTGTGCATCCAATAAGTACATTTGTGTCATTGGTTGAACATTTAGGTCATTTTCGTCCTCCCAAGGCTTATTCTCGTCCAATTAGGGTTTTTAACCAATCTTTTGCATCCAATAAGTACATTTGTGTCATTGTTTGAATATTTAGGTCATTTTCGTCCTCCTAAGGCTTATTCTCGTCCAATTAGGGTTTTTAACCAATCTTGTGCATCCAATAAGTACATTTGTGTCATTGGTTGAACATTTAGGTCATTTTCGTCCTCCCTAGGCTTATTCTCGTCCAATTAGGGTTTTTAACCAATCTTGTGCATCCAATAAGTGATTTTGTGTCATTGGTTGAACATTTAGGTCATTTTCTTCCTCCCAAGGCTTAATCTCGTCCAATTATGGTTTTTAACCAATCTTGTGCATCCAATAAGTACATTTGTGTCATTGGTTGAACATTTAGGTCATTTTGTCCTCCCAAGGCTTATTCTCGTCCAATTAGGGTTTTTAACCAATCTTGTGCATCCAATAAGTACATTTGTGTCATTTTTTGAACATTTAGGTCATTTTCGTCCTCCCAAGGCTTATTCTCGTCCAATTAGGGTTTTTAACCAATCTTGTGCATCCAATAAGTACATTTGTGTCATTGGTTGAACATTTAGGTCATTTTCGTCCTCCCTAGGCTTATTCTCGTCCAATTAGGGTTTTTAACCAATCTTGTGCATCCAATAAGTAGTTTTGTGTCATTGGTTGAACATTTAGGTCATTTTCGTCCTCCCTAGGCTTATTCTCGTCCAATTAGGGTTTTTAACCAATCTTGTGCATCCAATAAGTGATTTTGTGTCATTGGTTGAACATTTAGGTCATTTTCGTCCTCCCTAGGCTTATTCTCGTCCAATTAGGGTTTTTAACCAATCTTGTGCATCCAATAGGTGATTTTGTGTCATTTGTTGAACATTTAGGTCATTTTCGTCCTCCCTTAGCTTATTCTCGTCCAATTAGGGTTTTTAACCAATCTTGTGCATCCAATAAGTACATTTGTGTCATTGGTTGAACATTTAGGTCATTTTCGTCCTCCCTAGGCTTATTCTCGTCCAATTAGGGTTTTTAACCAATCTTGTGCATCCAATAAGTGATTTTGTGCCATTTGTCGAACATTTAGGTCATTTTCGTCCTCCCAAGGCTTATTCTCGTCCAATTAGGGTTTTTAACCAATCTTGTGCATCCAATAAGTACATTTGTGTCATTGGTTGAACATTTAGGTCATTTTCGTCCTCCCTAGGCTTATTCTCGTCCAATTAGGGTTTTTAACCAATCTTGTGCATCCAATAAGTACATTTGTGTCATTGGTTGAACATTTAGGTCATTTTCGTCCTCCCTAGGCTTATTCTCGTCCAATTAGGGTTTTTATCCAATCTTGTGCATCGAATAAGTGATTTTGTGTCATTGGTTGAACATTTAGGTCAGTTTCGTCCTCCCTAGGCTTATTCTCTTCCAATTCGGGTTTTTAACCAATCTTGTGCATCCAATAAGTACATTTGTGTCATTGGTTGAACATTTAAGTCATTTTCGTCCTCCCGAGGCTTATTCGTGTCCAATTAGGGTTTTTAACCAATCTTGTGCATCCAATAAGTGATTTTGTGTCATTGGTTGAACATTTAGGTCATTTTCGTCCTCCCTAGTCTTATTCTCCTCCAATTAGGGTTTTTAACCAATCTTGTGCATCCAATAAGTACATTTGTGTCATTGGTTGAACATTTAGGTCATTTTCGTCCTCCCAAGGCTTATTCTCGTCCAATTAGGGTTTTTAACCAATCTTGTGCATCCCATAAGTAAATTTGTGTCATTGGTTGAACATTTAGGTCATTTTCGTCCTCCCTAGGCTTATTCTCGTCCAATTAGGGTTTTTAACCAATCTTGTGCATCCAATAAGTACATTTGTGTCATTGGTTGAACATTTAGGTCATTTTCGTCCTCCCTAGGCTTATTCTCGTCCAATTAGGGTTTTTAACCAATCTTGTGCATCCAATAATTTATTTTGTGTCATTGGTTGAACATTTAAGTCATTTTCGTCCTCCCTAGGCTTATTCTTGTCCAATTAGGGTTTTTAACCAATCATGTGCATCCAATAAGTACATTTGTGTCATTGCTTGAACATTTAGGTCATTTTCGTCCTCCCTAGGCTTATTCTCGTCCAATTAGGGTTTTTAACCAATCTTGTGCATCCAATAAGTACATTTGTGTCATTGCTTGAACATTTAGGTCATTTTCGTCCTCCCTAGGCTTATTCTCGTCCAATTAGGGTTTTTAACCAATCTTGTGCATCCAATAAGTACATTTGTGTCATTGGTTGAACATTTAGGTCATTTTCGTCCTCCCTAGGCTTATTCTCGTCCAATTAGGGTTTTTAACAAATCTTGTGCATCCATTAAGTACATTTGTGTCATTGGTTGAACATTTAGGTCATTTTCGTCCTCCCTAGGCTTATTCTCGTCCAATTAGGGTTTTTAACCAATCTTGTGCATCCAATAAGTACATTTGTGTCATTGGTTGAACATTTAGGTCATTTTCGTCCTCCCTAGCCTTATTCTCGTCCAATTAGGGTTTTTATCCAATCTTGTGCATCGAATAAGTGATTTTGTGTCATTTGTTGAACATTTAGGTCATTTTCGTCCTCCCTAGTCTTATTCTCGTCCAATTAGGGTTTTTAACCAATCTTGTGCATCCAATAAGTACATTTGTGTCATTGGTTGAACATTTAGGTCATTTTCGTCCTCCCTAGGCTTATTCTCGTCCAATTAGGGTTTTTAACCAATCTTGTGCATCCAATAAGTACATTTGTATCATTGGTTTAACATTTAGGTCATTTTCATCCTCCCTAGGCTTATTCTCGTCCAATTAGGGTTTTTAACCAATCTTGTGCATCCAATAAGTACATTTGTGTCATTGGTTGAACATTTAGTTCATTTTCGTCCTCCCTAGGCTTATTCTCGTCCAATTAGGGTTTTTAACCAATCTTGTGCATCCAATAAGTGATTTTGTGCCATTGGTTGAACATTTGGGTCATTTTCGTCCTCTAGAGGCTTATTCTCGTCCAATTAGGTTTTTTAACCAATCTTGTGCATCCAATAAGTGATTTTGTGTCATTGGTTGAACATTTTGGTCATTTTCGTCCTCCCTAGGCTTATTCTCGTCCAATTAGGGTTTTTAACCCATCTTGTGCATCCAATAACTACATTTGTGTCATTGGTTGAACATTTAGGTCATTTTCGTCCTCCAAAGGTTTATTCTCGTCCAATTAGGGTTTTTAACCAATCTTGTGTCTCCAATAAGTGATTTTGTGTCATTGGTTGAACATTTAGGTCATTTTCGTCGTCCCAAAGCTTATTCTCGTCCAATTAGGGTTTTTAACCAATCTTTTGCATCCAATAAGTGATTTTTTGTCATTGGTTGAACATTTAGGTCATTGTCGTCCTCCTAACGCTTATTCTCGTCAAATTAGGGTTTTTAACCAATCTTGTGCATCCAATAAGTGATTCTGTGTCATTGGTTGAACATTTAGGTCATTTTCGTCCTCCAAAGGTTTATTCTCGTCCAATTAGGGTTTTTAACCAATCTTGTGTCTCCTATAAGTGATTTTGTGTCATTGGTTGAACATTTAGGTCATTTTCGTCTTCCCAAAGCTTATTCTCGTCCAATTAGGGTTTTTAACCAATCTTGTGCATCCAATAAGTGATTTTGTGTCATTGGTTGAACATTTCGGTCATTTTCGTCCTCCCAACGCTTATTCTCGTCAAATTAGGGTTTTTAACCAATCTTGTGCATCCAATAAGTGATTTTGTGTCGTTGGTTAAACATTTAGGTCATTTTCGTCCTCCCTAGGCTTATTCTCGTCCAATTAGGGTTTTTAACCAATCTTGTGCATCCAATAAGTACATTTGTGTCATTGGTTGAACATTTAGGTCATTTTCGTCCTCCCTAGGCTTATTCTCGTCCAATTAGGGTTTTTAACCAATCTTGTGCATCCAATAAGTGATTTTGTGTCATTGGTTGAACATTTAGGTCATTTTCGTCCTCCCAAGGCTTATTCTCGTGCAATTAGGGTTTTTAACCATTCTTGTGCATCCAATCAGTGATTTTGTGTCATTGGTTGAACATTTAGGTCATTTTCGTCCTCCCAACGCTTATTCTCGTCAAATTAGGGTTTTTAACCAATCTTGTCCATCCAATAAGTGATTTTGTGTCATTGATTGAACATTTAGGTCATTTTCGTCCTCCCTATGCTTATTCTCGTCCAATTAGGGTTTTTAACCAATCTTGTGCATCCAATAAGTACATTTGTGTCATTGGTTGAACATTTAGGTCATTTTCGTCCTCCCTAGGCTTATTCTCGTCCAATTAGGGTTTTTAACCAATCTTGTTCATCCAATAATTGATTTGTGTCATTGGTTGAACATTTAGGTCATTTTTCGTCCTCCCTAGGCTTATTCTCGTCCAATTAGGGTTTTTAACCAATCTTGTTCATCCAATAAGTGATTTTGTGTCATTGTTTGAACATTTAGGTCATTTTTCGTCCTCCCAAGGCTTATTCTCGTCCAATTAGGATTTTTAACCAATCTTGTGCATCCAATAAGTACATTTGTGTCATTGGATGAACATTTAGGTCATTTTCGTCCTCCCAAGGCTTATTCTCGTCCAATTAGGTTTTTTAACCAATCTTGTGCATCCAATAAGTACATTTGTGTCATTGGTTGAACATTTACGTCATTTTTGTCCTCCCTAGGCTTAATCTCGTCCAATTAGGGTTTTGAACCAATCTTGTGCATCCAATAAGTGATTTGGTGTCATTGTTTGAACATTTAGGTCATTTTTGTCCTCCCAAGGCTTATTCTCGTCCAATTAGGGTTTTTAACCAATCTTGTGCATCCAATTAGTGATTTTGTGTCATTGGTTGAACATTTAGATCGTTTTCGTCCTCCTAAGGCTTATTCTCGTCCAATTAGGATTTTTAACAATTCTTGTGCATCGAATAAGTACATTTGTGTCATTGGTTGAACATTTAGGTCATTTTCGTGCTCCCAAGGCTTATTCTCGTCCAATTAGGGGTTTTAACCAATCTTGTGCATCTAATAAGTGATTATGTGTCATTGGTTGAACATTTAGGTCATTTTCGTCCTCCCTAGGCTTATTCTCGTCCAATTAGGGTTTTTAACCAATCTTGTGCATCAAATAAGTGATTTTGTGTCATTGTTTGAACATTTAGGTCATTTTTGTCCTCCCAAGGCTTATTCTCGTCCAATTAGGGTTTTTCACCAATCTTGTGCATCCAATTAGTGATTTTGTGTCATTGGTTGAACATTTAGGTCATTTTCGTCCTCCCAAGGCTTATTTTCGTCCAATTAGGGTTTTTAACCAATCTTGTGCATCGGATAAGTACATTTGCGTCATTGGTTGAACATTTAGGTCATTTTCGTCCTCTGAAGGCTTATTTTCGTCCAATTAGGGTTTTTAACCAATCTTGTGCATCCAATAAGTACATTTGCGTCATTGGTTGAACATTTAGGTCATTTTCGTCCTCCCAAGGCTTATTCTCGTCCAATTAAGGTTTTTAACCAATCTTGTGCATCCAATACGTACATTTGCGTCATTGGTTGAACATTTAGGTCATTTTCGTCCTCCCAAGGCTTATTCTCGTCCAATTAGGGTTTTTAAACAATCTTGTGCATCCAATAAGTGATTTTGTGTCATTGGTTGAACATTTAGGTCATTTTTTGTCCTCCCTAGGCTTATTCTCCTCCAATTAGGGTTTTTAACCAATCTTGTGCATCCAATAATTGATTTTGTGTCATTGGTTGAACATTTAGGTCATTTTCGTCCTTCCTAGGCTTATTCTCCTCCAATTAGGGTTTTTAACCAATCTTGTGCATCCAATAAGTGATTTTGTGTCATTGGTTGAACATTTAGGTCATTTTCGTCCTCCATCGGCTTATTCTCGTCCAATTATGGTTTTTAACCAATCTTGTGCATCCAATAAGTGATTTTGTGTCATTGGTTGAACATTTAGGTCATTTTTCGTCCTCCCAAGGCTTATTCTCGTGCAATAAGAGTTTTTAACCAATCTTGTGCATCCAATAAGTGATTTTGTGTCATTGTTTGAACATTTAGGTCATTTTCGTCCTCCCTAGGCTTATTCTCGTCCAATTAGGGTTTTTAACCAATCTTGTGCATCCAATAAGTACATTTGTGTCATTGGTTGAACATTTAGGTCATTTTCGTCCTCCCTAGGCTTATTCTCGTCCAATTAGGGTTTTTAAACCAATCTTGTGTATCCAATAAGTGATTTTGTGCCATTGTTTGAACATTTAGGTCATTTTCGTCCTCCCTAGGCTTATTCTCGTCCAATTAGGGTTTTTAACCAATCTTGTGCATCCAATAAGTACATTTGTGTCATTGGTTGAACATTTAGGTCATTTTCGTCCTCCCTAGGCTTATTCTCGTCCAATTAGGGTTTTTAACCAATCTTGTGCATCCAATAAGTACATTTGTGTCATAAGTTGAACATTTAGGTCATTTTCGTCCTCCCTAGGCTTATTCTCGTCCAATTAGGGTTTTTAACCAATCTTGTGCATCCAATAAGTGATTTTGTGTCATTGGTTGAACATTTAGGTCATTTTCGTCCTCCCTAGGCTTATTCTCGTCCAATTAGGGTTTTTAACCAATCTTGTGCATCCAATAAGTGATTTTGTATCATTGGTTGAACATTTAGGTTATTTTCCTCCTCCCAAAGCTTATTCTCGTCCAATTAGGGTTTTTAACTTATCTTGTGCATCCAATAAGTACATTTGTGTCATTGGTTGAACATTTAGGTCATTTTCGTCCTCCCAAGGCTTATTCTCGTCCAATTAGGGTTTTTAACCAATCTTGTGCATCCAATAAGTGATTTTGTGTCATTGGTTGAACATTTAGGTCATTTTCGCCCTCCTTAGGCTTATTCTCGTCCAATTAGAAATTTTAAAAAATCTTGTGCATCCAATAAGTGATTTTGTGCCATACGTTGAACATTTAGGTCATTTTCGTCCTCCCAAGTCTTATTCTCGTCCAATAGGGTTTTTAACCAATCTTGTGCATCCAATAAGTACATTTGTGTCATTGGTTGAACATTTAGGTCATTTTCGTCCTTCCAAGGCTTATTCTCGTCCAATTAGGGTTTTTAACCAATCTTGTGCATCCAATAAGTACATTTGCGTCATTGGTTGAACATTTAGGTCATTTTCGTCCTCCCAAGGCTTATTCTCGTCCAATTAGGGTTTTTAACCAATCTTGTGCATCCAATAAGTACATTTGCGTCATTGGTTGAACATTTAGGTCATTTTCGTCCTCCCAAGGCTTATTCTCGTCCAATTAGAATTTTTAACCAATCTTGTGCATTCAACAAGTACATTTGTGTCATTGGTTGAACATGTAGGTCATTTTCGTCCTCCCTAGGCTTATTCTCGTCCAATTAGGGGTTTTAACCAATCTTGTGCATCCAATAAGTGATTTTGTGTCATTGGTTTAACATTTATGTTATTTTCGTCCTCCCAAGGCTTATTCTCGTCCAATTAGGGTTTTTAACCAATCTTGTGCATCCAATAAGTGATTTTGTGTCATTGGTTGAACATTTAGGTCATTTTCATCCTCCCAAGGCTTATTCTCGTCCAATTAGGGTTTTTAACCAATCTTGTGCATCCATTAAGTACATTTGTGTCATTGGTTGAACATTTAGTTCATTTCGTCCTCCCAAGGCTTATTCTCGTCCAATTAGGGTTTTTAACCAATCTTGTGCATCCAATAAGTACATTTGTGTCATTGGTTGAACATTTAGGTCATTTTCGTCCTCCCAAGGCTTATTCTCGTCCAATTAGGGTTTTTAACCAATCTTGTGCATCCAATAAGTGATTTTGTGTCATTGGTTGAACATTTAGGTCATTTTCGTCCTCCTAAGGCTTATTCTCGTCCAATTAGGGTTTTTAACCAATCTTGGGCATCAAATAAGTGATTTTGTGTCATTGGTTGAACATTTAGGTCATTTTCGTCCTCCCAAGGCTTATTCTCGTCCAATTAGGGTTTTTAACCAATCTTGTGCATCCAATAAGTGATTTTGTGTCATTGGTTGAACATTTAGGTTATTTTCGTCCTCCCTAGGTTTATTCTCGTCCAATTAGGGTTTTTAACCAATCTTGTGCATCCAATAAGTACATTTGTGTCATTGGTTGAACATTTAGGTCATTTTCGTCCTCCCAAGGCTTATTCTCGTCCAATTAGGGTTTTTAACCAATCTTGTGCATCCAATAAGTGATTTTGTGTCATTGGTTGAACATTTAGGTCATTTTCGTCCTCCTTAGGCTTATTCTCGTCCAATTAGGGTTTTTAACCAATGTTGTGCATCCAATAAGTACATTTGTGTCATTGGTTGAACATTTAGGTCATTTTCGTCCTCCCAAGGCTTATTCTCGTCCAATTAGGGTTTTTAACCAATTTTGTGCATCCAATAAGTGATTTTGTGTCATTGGTTGAACATTTAGTTCATTTTCGTCCTCCCAAGGCTTATTGTCATCCAATTAGGGTTTTTAACCAATCTTGTGCATACAATAAGTGATTTTGTGTCATTGGTTGAACATTTAGGACATTTTTGTCCTCCCTAAGCTTATGCTCGTCCAATTATGGTTTTTAACCAATCTTGTGCATCCAATAAGTACATTTGTGTCATTGGTTGAACATTTAGGTCATTTTCGTCCTCCCAAGGCTTATTCTCGTCCAATTAGGGTTTTTAACCAATCTTGTGCATCCAATAAGTGATTTTGTGTCATTGGTTGAACATTTAGGTCATTTTTGTCCTCCCTAGCCTTATTCTCTTCCAATTAGGGTTTTTAACTTATCTTGTGCATCCAATAAGTGATTTTGTGTCATTGGTTGAACATTTAGGTCATTTTCGTCCTCCCTAGGCTTATTCTCGTCCAATTATGGTTTTTAACCATTCTTGTGCATCCAATAAGTGATTTTGTGCCATTGATTGAACATTTAGGTCATTTTCGTCATCCCAAGGCTAATTCTCGTCCAATAGGGTTTTTAACCAATCTTGTGCATCCAATAAGTACATTTGTGTCATTGGTTGAACATTTAGGTCATTTTCGTCCTCCCAAGGCTTATTCTCGTCCAATTAGGGTTTTTAACCAATCTTGTGCATCCAATAAGTGATTTTGTGTCATTGGTTGAACATTTAGGTCATTTTCGTCCTCCCTAGTCTTATTCTCGTACAATTAGGGTTTTTAACCAATCTTGTGCATCCAATAAGTACATTTGTGTCATTGGTTGAACATTTAGGTCATTTTCGTCCTCCCAAGGCTTATTCTCGTCCAATTAGGGTTTTTAACCAATCTTGTGCATCCAATAAGTGATTTTGTGTCATTGGTTGAACATTTAGGTCATTTTCGTCCTCCCAATGTTTATTCTCGTCCAATTAGGGTTTTTAACCAATCTTGTGCATCCAATAAGTACATTTGTGTCATTGGTTGAACATTTAGGTCATTTTCGTCCTCCCAAGGCTTATTCTCGTCCAATTAGGGTTTTTAACCAATCTTGTGCATCCAATTAGTACATTTGTGTCATTGGTTGAAAATTTAGGTCATTTTCGTCCTCCCAAGGCTTATTCTCGTCCAATTAGGGTTTTTAACCAATCTTGTGCATCCAATAAGTACATTTGTGTCATTGGTTGAACATTTATGTCATTTTCGTCCTCCCAAGGCTTATTCTTGTCCAATTAGGGTTCTTAACCAATCTTGTGCATCCAATAAGTACATTTGTGTCATTGGTTGAACATTTAGGTCATTTTCGTCCTCCCAAGGCTTATTCTCGTCCAATTAGGGTTTTTAACCAATCTTGTGCATCCAATAAGTGATTTTGTGTCATTGGTTGAACATTTAGGTCATTTTCGTCCTCCCAAGGCTTATTCTCGTCCAATTAGGGTTTTTAACCAATCTTGTGCATCCAATAAGTACATTTGTGTCATTGGTTGAACATTTAGGTCATTTTCGTCCTCCCAAGGCTAATTCTCGTCCAATCAGGGTTTTTAACCAATCTTGTGCATCCAATAAGAACATTTGTGTCATTGGTTGAACATTTAGGTCATTTTCGTCCTCCCAAGGCTTATTCTCGTCCAATTAGGGTTTTTAACCAATCTTGTGCATCCAATAAGTTATTTTGTGTCATTGGTTGAACATTTAGGTCATTTTCGTGCTCCCTAGGCTTATTCTCATCATATTAGAGTTTTTAACAAATCTTGTGCATCCAATAAGTACATTTATGTCATTGGTTGAACATTTCGGTAATTTTCGTCCACCCAATTCATTTTCTCGTCCAATTAGGGGTTTTAAAAAATCTTGTGCATCCAATACGTGATTTTGTGTCATTGGTTGAACATTTAGGTCATTTTCGTCCTCCCAAGGCTTATTCTCGTCCAATTAGGGTTTTTAACTAATCTTGTGCATCCAATAAGTGATTCTGTGTCATTGGTTGAACATTTAGGTCATTTTCTTCCTCCCTAGGCTTATTCTCGTCCAATTAGGGTTTTGTGCATCCAATAAGTACATTTGTGTCATTGGTTGAACATTTAGGTCATTTTCGTCCTCCCAAGGCTTATTCTCGTCCAATTAGGGTTTTTAACCAATCTTGTGCATCCAATAAGTGATTTTGTGTCATTGGTTGAACATTTACGTCATTTTCGTCCTTCCTAGGCTTATTCTCGTCCAATTAGGGTTTTGTGCATCCAATAAGTACATTTGTGTCATTGGTTGAACATTTAGGTCATTTTCGTCCTCCCAAGGCTTATTCTCGTCCAATTAGGGTTTTTAACCAATCTTGTGCATCCAATAAGTGATTTTGTGTCATTGGTTGAACATTTACGTCATTTTCGTCCTCCCTAAGCTTATTCTCGTGCAATTAGGGTTTTGGCCATCCAATAAGTACATTTGTGTCATTGGTTGAACATTTCGGTCATTTTCGTCCTCCCAAGGCTTATTCTCGTCCAATTAGGGTTTTTAACAAATCTTGTGCATCCAATAAGTGATTTTGTGTCATTGGTTGAACATTTAGGTCATTTTCGTCCTCCCTAGGCTTATTCTCGTCCAATTAGGATTTTTAACCAATCTTGTGCATCCAATAAGTGATTTTGTGTCATTGGTTGAACATTTAGGTCATTTTCGTCCTCCCTCGGCTTATTCTCGTCCAATTAGGGTTTTTAACCAATCTTGTGCATCCAATAAGTGATTTTGTGTCATTGGTTGAACATTTAGGTCATTTTTTGTCCTCCCTAGGGTTATTCTCCTCCAATTAGGGTTTTTAACCAATCTTGTGCATCCAATAATTGATTTTGTGTCATTGGTTGAACATTTAGGTCATTTTCGTCCTTCCTAGGCTTATTCTCCTCCAATTAGGGTTTTTAACCAATCTTGTGCATCCAATAAGTGATTTTGTGTCATTGGTTGAACATTTAGGTCATTTTCTTCCTCCCTCGGCTTATTCTCGTCCAATTATGGTTTTTAACCAATCTTGTGCATCCAATAAGTGATTTTGTGTCATTGGTTGAACATTTAGGTCATTTTTCGTCCTCCCAAGGCTTATTCTCGTGCAATCAGAGTTTTTAACCAATCTTGTGCATCCAATAAGTGATTTTGTGTCATTGTTTGAACATTTAGGTCATTTTCGTCCTCCCTAGGCTTATTCTCGTCCAATTAGGATTTTTAACCAATCTTGTGCATCCAATAAGTACATTTGTGTCATTGGTTGAACATTTAGGTCATTTTCGTCCTCCCTAGGCTTATTCTCGTCCAATTAGGGTTTTTAACCAATCTTGTTCATCCAATAAGTACATTTGTGTCATTGGTTGAACATTTAGGTCATTTTCGTCCTCCCTAGGCTTATTCTCGTCCAATTAGGGTTTTGAACCAATCTTGTGCATCCAATAAGTGATTTTGTTTTATTGTTTGAACATTTAGGTCATATTCGTCCTCCCTAGGCTTATTCTCGTCCAATTAGGGTTTTGAACCAATCTTGTGCATCCAATTAGTGATTTTGTGTCATTGGTTGAACATTTAGGTCATTTTCGTCCTCCCAAGGCTTATTCTCGTCCAATTAGGGTTTTTAACCAATCTTGTGCATCGAATTAGTGATTTTGTGTGATTGGTTGAACATTTAGGTCATTTTCGTCCTCCCAAGGCTTATTTTCGTCCAATTAGGTTTTTTAACCAATCTTGTGCATCGAATAAGTACATTTGCGTCATTGGTTGAACATTTAGGTCATTTTCGTCCTCCCAAGGCTTATTTTCGTCCAATTAGGGTTTTTAACCAATCTTGTGCATCCAATAAGTACATTTGCGTCATTGGTTGAACATTTAGGTCATTTTCGTCCTCCCAAGGCTTATTCTCGTCCAATTAGGGTTTTTAACCAATCTTGTGCATCCAATACGTACATTTGTGTCATTGGTTGAACATTTAGGTCATTTTCGTCCTCCCAAGGCTTATTCTCGTCCAATTAGGGTTTTTAAACAATCTTGTGCATCCAATAAGTGATTTTGTGTCATTGGTTGAACATTTAGGTCATTTTTCGTCCTCCCTAGGCTTATTCTTCTCCAATTAGGGTTTTTAACCAATCTTGTGCATCCAATAATTGATTTTGTGTCATTGGTTGAACATTTAGGTCATTTTCGTCCTCCCTAGGCTTATTCTCCTCCAATTAGGGTTTTTAACCAATCTTGTGCATCCAATAAGTGATTTTGTGTCATTGGTTGAACATTTAGGTCATTTTCGTCCTCCCTAGGCTTATTCTCGTCCAATTAGGGTTTTTAACCAATCTTGTTCATCCAATAAGTGATTTTGTGTCATTGTTTGAACATTTAGGTCATTTTTCGTCCTCCAATGGCTTATTCTCGTGCAATTAGAGTTTTTAACCAATCTTGTGCATCGAATAAGTACATTTGTGTCATTGGTTGAACATTTAGGTCATTTTCGTCCTCCCAAGGCTTATTTTCGTCCAATTAGGGTTTTTAACCAATCTTGTGCATCCAATAAGTACATTTGCGTCATTGGTTGAACATTTAGGTCATTTTCGTCCTCCCTAAGCTTATTCTCGTCCAATTAGGGTTTTTAACCAATCTTGTGGATCCAATACGTACATTTGTGTCATTGGTTGAACATTTAGGTCATTTTCGTACTCCCAAGGCTTATTCTCGTCCAATTAGGGTTTTTAAACAATCTTGTGCATCCAATAAGTGATTTTGTGTCATTGGTTGAACATTTAGGTCATTTTTTGTCCTCCCTAGGCTTATTCTCCTCCAATTAGGGTTTTTAACCAATCTTGTGCATCCAATAATTGATTTTGTGTCATTGGTTGAACATTTAGGTCATTTTCGTCCTTCCTAGGCTTATTCTCCTCCAATTAGGGTTTTTAACCAATCTTGTGCATCCAATAAGTGATTTTGTGTCATTGGTTGAACATTTAGGTCATTTTCGTCCTCCATCGGCTTATTCTCGTCCAATTATAGTTTTTAACCAATCTTGTGCATCCAATAAGTGATTTTGTGTCATTGGTTGAACATTTAGGTCATTTTTCGTCCTCCCAAGGCTTATTCTCGTGCAATAAGAGTTTTTAACCAATCTTGTGCATCCAATAAGTGATTTTGTGTCATTGTTTGAAAATTTAGGTCATTTTCGTCCTCCCTAGGCTTATTCTCGTCCAATTAGGGTTTTTAACCAATCTTGTGCATCCAATAAGTACATTTGTGTCATTGGTTGAACATTTAGGTCATTTTCGTCCTCCCAAGGCTTATTCTCGTCCAATTAGGGTTTTTAACCATTCTTGTGCATCCAATAAGTGATTTTGTGTCATTGGTTGAACATTTAGGTCATTTTCGTCCCCCCAAGGCTTATTCTCGTCCAATTAGGGTTTTTAACCAATCTTGTGCATCCAAAAAGTACATTTGTGTCATTGGTTGAACGTTTAGGTCATTTTCGTCCTCCCTAGGCTTATTCTCGTCCAATTAGGGTTTTTAACCAATCTTGTGCATCCAATAAGTACATTTGTGTCATTGGTTGAACATTTAGGTCATTTTCGTCCTCCCAAGGCTTATTCTCGTCCAATTAGGGTTTTTAACCAATGTTGTGCATCCAATAAGTACATTTGTGTCATTGTTTGAACATTTAGGTCATTTTGGTCCTCCCTAGGCTTATTCCCGTCCAATTAGAGTTTTTAATCAATCTTGTGCATCCAATAAGTACATTTGTGTCATTGTTTGAACATTTAGGTCATTTTCGTCCTCCCTAGGCTTATTCTCGTTCAATTAGGGTTTTTAACCAATCTTGTGCATCCAATAAGTACATTTGTGTCATTGGTTGAACATTTAGGTCATTTTCGTCCTCCCAAGGCTTATTCTCGTCCAATTAAGGTTTTTAACCAATCTTGTGCATCCAATAAGTGATTTTTTGTCATTGGTTGAACATTTACGTCATTTTCGTCCTCCCAAGGCTTATTCTCGTCCAATTAGGGTTTTTATCCAATCTTGTGCATCCAATAAGTACATTTGTGTCATTGGTTGAACATTTAGGTCATTTTCGTCCTCCCAAGGCTTATTCTCGTCCAATTAGGGTTTTTAACCAATCTTGTGCATCCAATAAGTGATTTTGTGTCATTGGTTGAACATTTAGGTCATTTTCGTCCTCCCAAGCCTTATTCTCGTGCAATTAGGGTTTTTAACCAATCTTGTGCATCCAATAAGTACATTTGTGTCATTGGTTGAACATTTAGGTCATTTTCGTCCTCCCAAGGCTTATTCTCGTCCAATTAGGGTTTTTAACCAATCTTGTGCATCCAATAAGTACATTTGTGTCATTGGTTGAACATTTAGGTCATTTTTGTCTTCCCTAGGCTTATTCTCGTCCAATTAGGGTTTTTAACCAATCTTGTGCATCCAATAAGTACATTTGTGTCATTGGTTGAACATTTAGGTCATTTTCGTCCTCCCAAGGCTTATTCTCGTCCAATTAGGGATTTTAACCAATCTTGTGCATACAATAAGTGATTTTGTGTCATTGGTTGAACATTTAGGTCATTTTCGTCATCCCAAGGCTTATTCTGGTCCAATTAGGGATTTTAACCAATCTTGTGCATACAATAAGTGATTTTGTGTCATTGGTTTAACATTTAGGTCATTTTCGTCCTCCCAAGGCTTATTCTCGTCCAAATTATGGTTTTTAACCAATCTTGTGCATCCAATAAGTACATTTGTGTCATTGGTTGAACATTTAGGTCATTTTCGTCCTCCCAAGGCTTATTCTCGTCCAATTAGGGTTTTTAACCAATCTTGTGCATCCAATAAGTGATTTTGTGTCATTGGTTGAACATTTAGGTCATTTTCGTCCTCCCTAGGCTTATTCTCGTCCAATTAGGGTATTAACCAATCTTGTGCATCCAATAAGTACATTTGTGTCATTGGTTGAACATTTAGGTCATTTTCGTCATCCCAAGGCTTATTCTCGTCCAATTAGGGATTTTAACCAATCTTGTGCATACAATAATTGATTTTGTGTCATTGGTTGAACATTTAGGTCATTTTCGTCCTCCCAAGACTTATTCTCGTCCAATTAAGGTTTTTAACCAATCTTGTCCATCCAATAAGTACATTTGTGTCATTGGTTGAACATTTAGGTCATTTTCGTCCTCCCAAGGCTTATTCTCGTCCAATTAGGGTTTTTAACCAATCTTGTGCATCCAATAAGTGATTTTGTGTCATTGGTTGAACATTTAGGTCATTTTCGTCCTCCCAAGGCTTATTCTCGTCCAATTAGGGTTTTTAACCAATCTTGTGCATCCAATAATAATATTTGTGTCATTGGTTGAACATTTAGATCATTTTCGTCCTCCCAAGGCTTATTCTCGTCCAATTAGGGTTTTTAACCAATCTTGTGCATCCAATAAGTGATTTTGTGTCATTGGTTGAACATTTAGGTCATTTTCGTCCTCCCAATGCTTATTCTCGTCCAATTAGGATTTTTAACCAATCTTGTGCATCCAATAAGTGATTTTGTGTCATTGGTTGAACATTTAGGACATTTTCTTCCTCCCTAGGCTTATTCTCGTCCAATTAGGGTTTTTAACCAATCTTGTGCATCCAATAAGTACATTTGTGTCATTGGTTGAACATTTAGGTCATTTTCGTCCTCCCAAGGCTTATTCTCGTCCAATTAGGGTTTTTAACCAATCTTAAGAATCCAATAAGTATATTTGTGTCATAGGTCATTTTCGTCGTCCCTAGGCTTATTCTCGTCCAATTAGGGTTTTTAACCAATCTTGTGCATCCAATAAGTACATTTGTGTCATTGGTTGAACATTTAGGTCATTTTCGTCCTCCCAAGGCTTATTCTCGTCCAATTAGGGTTTTTAACCAATCTTGTGCATCCAATAAGTACATTTGTGTCACTAATTGAACATTTAGGTCATTTTCGTCCTCCCTAGGCTTATTCTCGTCCAATTAGGGTTTTTAACCAATCTTGTGCATCCAATAAGTACATTTGTGTCATTGGTTGAACATTTAGGTCATTTTCGTCCTCCCAAGGCTTATTCTCGTCCAATTAGGATTTTTAACCAATCTTGTGCATCCAATAAGTGATTTTGTGTCATTGGTTGAACATGTAGGTCATTTTCGTCCTCACAAGGCTTATTCTCGTCCAATTAGGATTTTTAACCAATCTTGTGCATTCAATAAGTGATTTTGTGTCATTGGTTGAACATTTAGGTTATTTTCGTCCTCCCTAGGCTTATTCTCGTCCAATTAGGATTTTTAACCAATCTTGTGCATCCAATAAGTACATTTGTGTCATTGGTTGAACATTTAGGTCATTTTCGTCCTCCCTAGGCTTATTCTCGTCCAATTAGGGTTTTTAACCAATCTTGTTCATCCAATAAGTGATTTTGTGTCATTGGTTGAACATTTAGGTCATTTTTCGTCCTCCCTAGGCTTATTCTCGTCCAATTAGGGTTTTTAACCAATCTTGTTCATCCAATAAGTGATTTTGTGTCATTGTTTGAACATTTAGGTCATTTTTCGTCCTCCCAAGGCTTATTCTCGTCCAATTAGGATTTCTAACCAATCTTGTTCATCCAATAAGTACATTTGTGTCATTGGTTGAACATTTAGGTCATTTTCGTCCTCCCTAGGCTTATTCTCGTCCAATTAGGGTTTTGAACCAATCTTGTGCATCCAATAAGTGATTTTGTTTTATTGTTTGAACATTTAGGTCATTTTCGTCCTCCCTAGGCTTATTCTCGTCCAATTAGGGTTTTGAACCAATCTTGTGCATCCAATTAGTGATTTTGTGTCATTGGTTGAACATTTAGGTCATTTTCGTCCTCCCAAGGCTTATTCTCGTCCAATTAGGGTTTTTAACCAATCTTGTGCATCCAATTAGTGATTTTGTGTGATTGGTTGAACATTTAGGTCATTTTCGTCCTCCTTAAGGCTTATTCTCGTCCAATTAGGGTTTTGAACCAATCTTGTGCATCCAATTAGTGATTTTGTGTCATTGGTTGAACATTTAGGTAATTTTAGTCCTCCTAAGGCTTATTCTCGTCCAATTAGGATTTTTAACCAATCTTGTGCATCCAATAAGTACATTTGTGTCATTGGATGAACATTTAGGTCATTTTCGTCCTCCCAAGGCTTTTTCTCGTCTAATTAGGGGTTTTAACCAATCTTGTGCATCCAATAAGTGATTATGTGTCATTGGTTGAACATTTAGGTCATTTTCGTCCTCCCTAGGCATATTCTCGTCCAATTAGGGTTTTGAACCAATCTTGTGCATCCAGTAAGTGATTTTATGTCATTGTTTGAACGTTTAGGTCATTTTTGTCCTCCCAAGGCTTATTCTCGTCCAATTAGGGTTTTTAACCAATCTTGTGCATCCAATTAGTGATTTTGTGTCATTGGTTGAACATTTAGGTCATTTTCGTCCTCCCAAGGCTTATTCTCGTCCAATTAGGGTTTTTAAACAATCTTGTGCATCCAATACGTACATTTGTGTCATTGGTTGAACATTTAGGTCATTTTCGTCCTCCCAAGGCTTATTCTCGTCCAATTAGGGTTTTTAACAATCTTGTGCATCCAATAAGTGATTTTGTGTCATTGGTTGAACATTTAGGTCATTTTCGTCCTCCCAAGGCTTATTCTGGTCCAATTAGGGTTTTTAACCAATCTTGTGCATCCAATACGTGATTTTGTGTCATTGGTTGAACATTTAGGTCATTTTCGTCCTCCCAAGGCTTATTCTCGTCCAATTAGGGTTTTTAAACAATCTTGTGCATCCAATAAGTGATTTTGTGTCATTGGTTGAACATTTAGGTCATTTTTCGTCCTCCCTAGGCTTATTCTTCTCCAATTAGGGTTTTTAACCAATCTTGTGCGTCCAATAATTGATTTTGTAACATTGGTTGAACATTTAGGTCATTTTCGTCCTCCCTAGGCTTATTCTCCTCCAATTAGGGTTTTTAACCAATCTTGTGCATCCAATAAGTGATTTTGTGTCATTGGTTGAACATTTAGGTCATTTTCGTCCTCCCTCGGCTTATTCTCGTCCAATTAGGGTTTTTAACCAATCTTGTGCATCCAATAAGTGATTTTGTGTCATTGGTTGAACATTTAGGTCATTTTTCGTCCTCCCAAGGCTTATTCTCGTGCAATTAGAGTTTTTAACCAATCTTGTGCATCATATAAGTGATTTTGTGTCATTGTTTGAACATTTAGGTCTTTTTCGTCCTCCCTAGGCTTATTCTCGTCCAATTAGGGTTTTTAACCAATCTTGTTCATCCAATAAGTGATTTTGTGTCATTGTTTGAACATTTAGGTCATTTTTCGTCCTCCAAGGGCTTATTCTCGTGCAATTAGAGTTTTTAACCAATCTTGTGCATCGAATAAGTACATTTGTGTCATTGGTTGAACATTTAGGTCATTTTCGTCCTTCCAAGGCTTATTTTCGTCCAATTAGGGTTTTTAACCAATCTTGTGCATCCAATAAGTACATTTGTGTCATTGGTTGAATATTTAGGTCATTTTCGTGTTCCCAAGGCTTATTCTCGTCCAATAAGGGTTTTTAACCAATCTTGTGCATCCAATACGTGATTTTGTGTCATTGGTTGAACATTTAGGTCATTTTCGTCCTCCCAAGGCTTATTCTCGTCCAATTAGGGTTTTGAACCAATCTTGTGCATCCAATAAGTGATTTTGTGTCATTGGTTGAACATTTAGGTCATTTTCGTCCTCCCTCGGCTTATTGTCGTCCAATTATGGTTTTTAACCAATCTTGTGCATCCAATAAGTGATTTTGTGTCATTGGTTGAACATTTAGGTCATTTTTCGTCCTCCCAAGGCTTATTATCGTGCAATCAGAGTTTTTAACCAATCTTGTGCATCCAATAAGTGATTTTGTGTCATTGTTTTTACATTTAGGTCATTTTCGTCCTCCCTAGGCTTATTCTCGTCCAATTAGGGTTTTTAACCAATCTTGTGCATCCAATAAGTACATTTGTGTCATTGGTTGAACATTTAGGTCATTTTCGTCCTCCCTAGGCTTATTCTCGTCCAATTAGGGTTTTTAACCAATGTTGTGCATCCAATAAGTACATTTGTGTCGTTGTTTGAACATTAAGATCATTTTCGTCCTCCCAAGGCTTATTCTCGTCCAATTAGGGTTTTTAACCAATCTTGTGCATCCAATAAGTACATTTGTGTCATTGGTTGAACATTTAGGTCATTTTCGTCCTCCCAAGGCTTATTCTCGTCCAATTAGGGTTTTTAACCAATCTTGTGCATCCAATAAGTGATTTTGTGTCATTGGTTGAACATTTAGGTCATTTTCGTCCTCCCAAATCTTATACTTGTCCAATTAGGGTTTTTAACCAATCTTGTGCATCCAATAAGTACATTTGTGTCATTGGTGGAACATTTAGGTCATTTTCGTCCTCCCAAGGCTTATTCTCGTCCAATTAGGGTTTTTAACCAATCTTGTGCATCCAATAAGAACATTTGTGTCATTGGTTGAACATTTAGGTCATTTTCGTCCTCCCAAGGCTTATTCTCGTCCAATTAGGGTTTTTAACAAAACTTGTGCATCCAATAAGTACATTTGTGTCATTGGTTGAACATTTAGGTCATTTTCGTCCTCCCAAGGCTTATTCTCGTCCAATTAGGGTTTTTAACCAATCTTGTGCATCCAATAAGTGATTTTGTGTCATTGGTTGAACATTTAGGTCATTTTCTTCCTCCCAAGGCTTATTCTCGTCCAATTTGGGTTTTTAACCAATCTTGTGCATCCTATAAGTGATTTTGTGTCATTGGTTGTACATTTAGGTCATTTTCGTCCTCCCAAGGCTTATTCTTGTCCAATTAGGGTTTTTAACCAATCTTGTGCATCCATTAAGTACATTTGTGTCATTGGTTGAACATTTAGTTCATTTCGTCCTCCCAAGGCTTATTCTCGTCCAATTAGGGTTTTTAACCAATCTTGTGCATCCAATAAGTACATTTGTGTCATTGGTTGAACATTTAGGTCATTTTCGTCCTCCCAAGGCTTATTCTCGTCCAATTAGGGTTTTTAACCAATCTTGTGCATCCAATAAGTGATTTTGTGTCATTGGTTGAACATTTAGGTCATTTTCTTCCTCCCGAGGCTTATTCTCGTCCAATTAGGGTTTTTAACCAATCTTGTGCATCCAATAAGTACTTTTGTGTCATTGGTTGAACATTTAGGTCATTTTCGTCCTCCCTAGGCTTATTCTCGTCCAATTAGGGTTTTTAACCAATCTTGTGCATCCTATAAGTGATTTTGTGTCATTGGTTGAACATTTAGGTCATTTTCGTCCTCCCAAGGCTTATTCTCGTCCAATTAGGGTTTTGAACCAATCTTGTGCATCCAATAAGTGATTTTGTGTCATTGGTTGAACATTTAGGTCATTTTTCGTCCTCCCTAGGCTTATTCTTCTCCAATTAGGGTTTTTAACCAATCTTGTGCATCCAATAATTGATTTTGTGTCATTGGTTGAACATTTAGGTCATTTTCGTCCTCCCTAGGCTTATTCTCCTCCAATTAGGGTTTTTAACCAATCTTGTGCATCCAATAAGTGATTTTGTGTCATTGGTTGAACATTTAGGTCATTTTCGTCCTCCCAAAGCTTATTCTCGTCGAATTAGGGTTTTTAACCAATCTTGTGCATCCAATAAGTGATTTTGTGTAATTGGTTGAACATTTAGGTCATTTTCGTCCTCCCTAGGCTTATTCTCGTCCAATTAGTGTTTTTAACCAATCTTGTGCATCCAATAAGTGATTTTGTGTCATTGGATGAACATTTAGGTCATTTTCGTCCTCCCAAGGCTTATTCTCGTCCAATTAGGGTTTTGAACCAATCTTGTGCATCCAATAAGTACAATTGTGTCATTGGTTAAAAATTTAGGTCATTTTCGTCCTCCCTAGGCTTATTCTCGTCCAATTAGGGTTTTTAAACAATCTTGTGCATCCAATAAGTAATTTTGTGTCATTGGTTGAACATTTAGGTCATTTTCGTCCTCCCTAGGCTTATTCTCCTCCAATTAGGGTTTTTAACCAATCTTGTGCATCCAATAAGTGATTTTGTGTCATTGGTTGAACATTTAGGTCATTTTCGTCCTCCCAAGGCTTATTCTCGTCCAATTAGGGTTTTTAACCAATCTTGTGCATCCAATAAGTGATTTTGAGTCATTGGTTGAACATTTAGGACATTTTCGTCCTATAGGGACTTATTCTCGTCCAATTAGGGTTTTTAACCAATCTTGTGCATCCAATAAGTACATTTGTGTCATTGGTTGAACATTTAGGTCATTTTCGTCCTCCCAAGGCTTATTCTCGTCCAATTAGGGTTTTTAACCAATCTTAAGCATCCAATAAGTCATTTTGTGTCATTGGTTGAACATTTAGGTCATTTTCTTCCTCCCTAGGCTTATTCTCGTCCAATTAGGGTTTTTAACCAATATTGTGCATCCAATAAGTGTTTTTGTGTCATTAGTTGAACATTTAGGTCATTTCCGTCCTCCCAAGGCTTATTCTCGTCCAATTAGGGTTTTGAACCAATCTTGTGCATCCAATTAGTGATTTTGTGTCATTGGTTGAACATTTAGGTCATTTTCGTCCTCCTAAGGCTTATTCTCGTCCAATTAGGATTTTTAACCAATCTTGTGCATCCAATAAGTACATTTGTGTCATTGGTTGAACATTTAGGTCATTTTCGTCCTCCCTAGGCTTATTCTCGTCCAATTAGGGTTTTTAACCAATCTTGTTCATCCAATAAGTGATTTTGTGTCATTGGTTGAACATTTAGGTCATTTTTCGTCCTCCCTAGGCTTATTCTCGTCCAATTAGGGTTTTTAACCAATCTTGTTCATCCAATAAGTGATTTTGTGTCATTGTTTGAACATTTAGGTCATTTTTCGTCCTCCCAAGGCTTATTCTCGTCCAATTAGGATTTCTAACCAATCTTGTTCATCCAATAAGTACATTTGTGTCATTGGTTGAACATTTAGGTCATTTTCGTCCTCCCTAGGCTTATTCTCGTCCAATTAGGGTTTTGAACCAATCTTGTGCATCCAATAAGTGATTTTGTTTTATTGTTTGAACATTTAGGTCATTTTCGTCCTCCCTAGGCTTATTCTCGTCCAATTAGGGTTTTGAACCAATCTTGTGCATCCAATTAGTGATTTTGTGTCATTGGTTGAACATTTAGGTCATTTTCGTCCTCCCAAGGCTTATTCTCGTCCAATTAGGGTTTTTAACCAATCTTGTGCATCCAATTAGTGATTTTGTGTGATTGGTTGAACATTTAGGTCATTTTCGTCCTCCTTAAGGCTTATTCTCGTCCAATTAGGGTTTTGAACCAATCTTGTGCATCCAATTAGTGATTTTGTGTCATTGGTTGAACATTTAGGTAATTTTAGTCCTCCTAAGGCTTATTCTCGTCCAATTAGGATTTTTAACCAATCTTGTGCATCCAATAAGTACATTTGTGTCATTGGATGAACATTTAGGTCATTTTCGTCCTCCCAAGGCTTTTTCTCGTCTAATTAGGGGTTTTAACCAATCTTGTGCATCCAATAAGTGATTATGTGTCATTGGTTGAACATTTAGGTCATTTTCGTCCTCCCTAGGCTTATTCTCGTCCAATTAGGGTTTTGAACCAATCTTGTGCATCCAGTAAGTGATTTTATGTCATTGTTTGAACGTTTAGGTCATTTTTGTCCTCCCAAGGCTTATTCTCGTCCAATTAGGGTTTTTAACCAATCTTGTGCATCCAATTAGTGATTTTGTGTCATTGGTTGAACATTTAGGTCATTTTCGTCCTCCCAAGGCTTATTTTCGTCCAATTAGGGTTTTTAACCAATCTTGTGCATCGGATAAGTACATTTGCGTCATTGGTTGAACATTTACGTCATTTTCGTCCTCTGAAGGCTTATTTTCGTCCAATTAGGGTTTTTAACCAATCTTGTGCATCCAATAAGTACATTTGCGTCATTGGTTGAACATTTAGGTCATTTTCGTCCTCCCAAGGCTTATTCTCGTCCAATTAGGGTTTTTAACCAATCTTGTGCATCCAATACGTACATTTGCGTCATTGGTTGAACATTTAGGTCATTTTCGTCCTCCCAAGGCTTATTCTCGTCCAATTAGGGTTTTTAAACAATCTTGTGCATCCAATAAGTGATTTTGTGTCATTGGTTGAACATTTAGGTCATTTTTCGTCCTCCCTAGGCTTATTCTCCTCCAATTAGGGTTTTTAACCAATCTTGTGCATCCAATAATTGATTTTGTGTCATTGGTTGAACATTTAGGTCATTTTCGTCCTCCGTAGGCTTATTCTCCTCCAATTAGGGTTTTTTACCAATCTTGTGCATCCAATAAGTGATTTTGTGTCATTGGTTGAACATTTAGGTCATTTTCGTCCTCCCTCGGCTTATTCTCGTCCAATTAGGGTTTTTAACCAATCTTGTGCATCCAATAAGTGATTTTGTGTCATTGGTTGAACATTTAGGTCATTTTT
>JBBPBP010000502.1:0-33378 GCA_037974735.1 Cicer chorassanicum
GGTTAAAAATCCTAATTGGACGAGAATAAGCCTTAGGAGGACGAAAATGACCTAAATGTTCAACCAATGACACAAAATCACTAATTGGATGCACAAGATTGGTTAAAAACCCTAATTGCACGAGAATAAGCCTTGGGAGGACGAAAAATGACCTAAATGTTCAAACAATGACACAAAATCACTTATTGGATGAACAAGATTGGTTAAAAACCCTAATTGGACGAGAATAAGCCTAAGGAGGACGAAAATGACCTAAATGTTCAACCAATGACACAAAATCACTTATTGGATGCACAAGATTGGTTAAAAACCCTAAATGGACGAGAATAAGCCTAGGGAGGACGAAAATGATCTAAGTGTTCAACCAATGACACAAATGTACTTATTGGATGCACAAGATTGGTTAAAAATCCTAATTGGACGAGAATAAGCCTTGGGAGGACGAAAATGACCTAAATGTTCAACCAATGACACAAAATCACTAATTGGATTCACAAGATTGGTTAAAAACCCTAATTGGACGAAAATAAGCCTTGGGAGGACAAAAATGACCTAAATGTTCAAACAATGACACAAAATCACTTATTGGATGCACAAGATTGGTTCAAAACCCTAATTGGACGAGAATAAGCCTAGGGAGGAGGAAAATGACCTAAATGTTCAACCAATAAAACATAATCACTTATTGGATGCACAAGATTGGTTAAAACCAATAATTGGAAGAGAATAAGCCTTGGGAGGACGAAAATGACCTAAATGTTCATCCAATGACACAAATGTACTTATTGGATGCACAAGATTGATTAAATATCCTAATTGGACGACAATAATCCTTAGGAGGACGAAAATGACCTAAATGTTCAACCAATGACACAAAATCACTAATTGGATGCACAAGATTGGTTAAAAACCCTAATTGCACGAGAATAAGCCTTAGGAGGACGAAAAATGACCTAAATGTTCAAACAATGACACAAAATCACTTATTGGATGAACAAGATTGGTTAAAAACCCTAATTGGACGAGAATAAGCCTAGGGAGGACGAAAATGACCTAAATGTTCAACCAATGACACAAAATCACTTATTGGATCCACAAGATTGGTTAAAAACCCTAATTGGAGGAGAATAAGCCTAAGGAGGACGAAAATGACCTAAATGTTCAACCAATGACACAAAATCACTTATTGGATGCACAAGATTGGTTAAAAACCCTAATTGGAGGAGAATAAGCCTAGTGAGGACGAAAAATGACCTAAATGTTCAACCAATGACACAAAATCACTTATTGGATGCACAAGATTGTTTAAAAACCCTAATTAACGAGAATAAGCCTTGGGAGGACGAAAATGACCTAAATGTTCAACCAATGACACAAAAGTACGTATTGGATGCACAATATTGGTTAAAAACCCTAATTGGACGAGAATAAGCCTTGGGAAAAAGAAAATGACCTAAATGTTCAACCAATGACACAAAATCACTTATTGGATGCACAAGATTGGTTAAAAACCCTAATTGGACGAGAATAAGCCTAGGGAGGACGAAAAATGACCTAAATGTTCAACCAATGACACAAAATCACTTATTGGATGCACAAGATTGTTTAAAAACCCTAATTAACGAGAATAAGCCTTGGGAGGACGAAAATGACCTAAATGTTCAACCAATGACACAAAAGTACGTATTGGATGCACAATATTGGTTAAAAACCCTAATTGGACGAGAATAAGCCTTAGGAGGACGAAAATGACCTAAATGTTCAACCAATGACACAAATGTACTTATTGGATGCACAAGATTGGTTAAAAACCCTAATTGGAAGAAAATAAGCCTTGGGAGGACGACAATGACCTAAATGTTCAACCAATGACACAAATGTACTTATTGGATGCACAAGATTGGTTAAAAATCCTAATTGGACGAGAATAAGCCTTAGGAGGACGAAAATGACCTAAATGTTCAACCAATGACACAAAATCACTAATTGGATTCACAAGATTGGTTAAAAACCCTAATTGGACGAGAATAAGCCTTGGGAGGACAAAAATGACCTAAATGTTCAAACAATGACACAAAATCACTTATTGGATGCACAAGATTGGTTCAAAACCCTAATTGGACGAGAATAAGCCTAGGGAGGACGAAAATGACCTAAATGTTCAACCAATAAAACATAATCACTTATTGGATGCACAAGATTGGTTAAAACCGCTAATTGGAAGAGAATAAGCCTTGGGAGGACGAAAATGACATAAATGTTCATCCAATGACACAAATGTACTTATTGGATGCACAAGATTGATTAAATATCCTAATTGGACGACAATAATCCTTAGGAGGACGAAAATGACCTAAATGTTCAACCAATGACACAAAATCACTAATTGGATGCACAAGATTGGTTAAAAACCCTAATTGCACGAGAATAAGCCTTAAGAGGACGAAAAATGACCTAAATGTTCAAACAATGACACAAAATCACTTATTGGATGAACAAGATTGGTTAAAAACTCTAATTGGACGAGAATAAGCCTAGGGAGGACGAAAATGACCTAAATGTTCAACCAATGACACAAAATCACTTATTGGATGCACAAGATTGGTTAAAAACCCTAATTGGAGGAGAATAAGCCTAAGGAGGACGAAAATGACCTAAATGTTCAACCAATGACACAAAATCACTTATTGGATGCACAAGATTGGTTAAAAACCCTAATTGGACGAGAATAAGCCTAGGGAGGACGAAAATGACCTAAATGTTCAACCAATGACAAAAATGTACTTATTGGATGCATAAGATTGGTTAAAAATCCTAATTGGACGAGAATAAGCCTTGGGAGGACGAAAATGACCTAAATGTTCAACCAATGACACAAAATCACTTATTGGATGCACAAGATTGGTTAAAAACCCTAATTGGACGAGAATAAGCCTTCGGAGGACGAAAATGACCTAAATGTTCAACCAATGACACAAATGTACTTATTGGATGCACAAGATTGGTTAAAAACCCTAATTGGACGAGAATAAGCCTTAGGAGGACAAAAATGACCTAAATGTTCAAACAATGACACAAAATCACTTATTGGATGCACAAGATTGGTTCAAAACCCTAATTGGACGAGAATAAGCCTAGGGAGGACGAAAATGACCTAAATGTTCAACCAATGACACATAATCACTTATTGGATGCACAAGATTGGTTAAAACCCCTAATTGGACGAGAATAAGCCTTGGGAGGACGAAAATGACCTAAATGTTCATCCAATGACACAAATGTACTTATTGGATGCACAAGATTGATTAAATATCCTAATTGGACGACAATAATCCTTAGGAGGACGAAAATGACCTAAATGTTCAACCAATGACACAAAATCACTAATTGGATGCACAAGATTGGTTAAAAACCCTAATTGCACGAGAATAAGCCTTAGGAGGACGAAAAATGACCTAAATGTTCAAACAATGACACAAAATCACTTATTGGATGAACAAGATTAGTTAAAAACTCTAATTGGACGAGAATAAGCCTAGGGAGGACGAAAATGACCTAAATGTTCAACCAATGACACAAAATCACTTATTGGATGCACAAGATTGGTTAAAAACCCTAATTGGAGGAGAATAAGCCTAAGGAGGACGAAAATGACCTAAATGTTCAACCAATGACACAAAATCACTTATTGGATGCACAAGATTGGTTAAAAACCCTAATTGGAGGAGAATAAGCCTAGTGAGGACGAAAAATGACCTAAATGTTCAACCAATGACACAAAATCACTTATTGGATGCACAAGATTGTTTAAAAACCCTAATTAACGAGAATAAGCCTTGGGAGGACGAAAATGACCTAAATGTTCAACCAATGACACAAAAGTACGTATTGGATGCACAATATTGGTTAAAAACCCTAATTGGACGAGAATAAGCCTTGGGAAAAAGAAAATGACCTAAATGTTCAACCAATGACACAAAATCACTTATTGGATGCACAAGATTGGTTAAAAACCCTAATTGGACGAGAATAAGCCTAGGGAGGACGAAAAATGACCTAAATGTTCAACCAATGACACAAAATCACTTATTGGATGCACAAGATTGTTTAAAAACCCTAATTAACGAGAATAAGCCTTGGGAGGACGAAAATGACCTAAATGTTCAACCAATGACACAAAAGTACGTATTGGATGCACAATATTGGTTAAAAACCCTAATTGGACGAGAATAAGCCTTAGGAGGACGAAAATGACCTAAATGTTCAACCAATGACACAAATGTACTTATTGGATGCACAAGATTGGTTAAAAACCCTAATTGGAAGAAAATAAGCCTTGGGAGGACGACAATGACCTAAATGTTCAACCAATGACACAAATGTACTTATTGGATGCACAAGATTGGTTAAAAATCCTAATTGGACGAGAATAAGCCTTAGGAGGACGAAAATGACCTAAATGTTCAACCAATGACACAAAATCACTAATTGGATTCACAAGATTGGTTAAAAACCCTAATTGGACGAGAATAAGCCTTGGGAGGACAAAAATGACCTAAATGTTCAAACAATGACACAAAATCACTTATTGGATGCACAAGATTGGTTCAAAACCCTAATTGGACGAGAATAAGCCTAGGGAGGACGAAAATGACCTAAATGTTCAACCAATAAAACATAATCACTTATTGGATGCACAAGATTGGTTAAAACCGCTAATTGGAAGAGAATAAGCCTTGGGAGGACGAAAATGACATAAATGTTCATCCAATGACACAAATGTACTTATTGGATGCACAAGATTGATTAAATATCCTAATTGGACGACAATAATCCTTAGGAGGACGAAAATGACCTAAATGTTCAACCAATGACACAAAATCACTAATTGGATGCACAAGATTGGTTAAAAACCCTAATTGCACGAGAATAAGCCTTAGGAGGACGAAAAATGACCTAAATGTTCAAACAATGACACAAAATCACATATTGGATGAACAAGATTGGTTAAAAACTCTAATTGGACGAGAATAAGCCTAGGGAGGACGAAAATGACCAAAATGTTCAACCAATGACACAAAATCACTTATTGGATGCACAAGATTGGTTAAAAACCCTAATTGGAGGAGAATAAGCCTAAGGAGGACGAAAATGACCTAAATGTTCAACCAATGACACAAAATCACTTATTGGATGCACAAGATTGGTTAAAAACCCTAATTGGAGGAGAATAAGCCTAGGGAGGACGAAAAATGACCTAAATGTTCAACCAATGACACAAAATCACTTATTGGATGCACAAGATTGTTTAAAAACCCTAATTAACGAGAATAAGCCTTGGGAGGACGAAAATGACCTAAATGTTCAACCAATGACACAAAAGTACGTATTGGATGCACAATATTGGTTAAAAACCCTAATTGGACGAAAATAAGACTTGGGAGGACGAAAATGACCTAAATGTTCAACCAATGACACAAATGTACTTATTGGATGCACAAGATTGGTTAAAAACCCTAATTAGACGAGAATAAGCCTAGGGAGGACGAAAATGACCTAAATGTTCAACCAATGACACAAAATCACTTATTAGATGCACAAGATTGGTTAAAAACCCTAATTGGACGAGAATAAGCCTTGGGAGGACAAAAAATGACCTAAATGTTCAACCAATGACACAAATGTACTTATTGGACGCACAAGATTTGTTAAAAACCCTAATTGGCCGAGAATAAGCCTTGGGAGGACGAAAATGACCTAAATGTTCAACCAATGACACAAAATCACTTATTGGATGCACAAGATTGGTTAAAAACCCTAATTGGACGAGAATAAGCCTAGGGAGGACGAAAAATGACCTAAATGTTCAACCAATGACACAAAATCACTTATTGGATGCACAAGATTGTTTAAAAACCCTAATTAACAAGAATAAGCCTTGGGAGGACGAAAATGACCTAAATGTTCAACCAATGACACAAAAGTACGTATTGGATGCACAATATTGGTTAAAAACCCTAATTGGACGAGAATAAGCCTTAGGAGGACGAAAATGACCTAAATGTTCAACCAATGACACAAATGTACTTATTGGATGCACAAGATTGGTTAAAAACCCTAATTGGACGAAAATAAGCCTTGGGAGGACGACAATGACCTAAATGTTTAACCAATGACACAAATGTACTTATTGGATGCACAAGATTGGTTAAAAATCCTAATTGGACGAGAATAAGCCTTAGGAGGACGAAAATGACCTAAATGTTCAACCAATGACACAAAATCACTAATTGGATTCACAAGATTGGTTAAAAACCCTAATTGGACGAGAATAAGCCTTGGGAGGACAAAAATGACCTAAATGTTCAAACAATGACACAAAATCACCTATTGGATGCACAAGATTGGTTCAAAACCCTAATTGGACGAGAATAAGCCTAGGGAGGACGAAAATGACCTAAATGTTCAACCAATAAAACATAATCACTTATTGGATGCACAAGATTGGTTAAAACCGCTAATTGGAAGAGAATAAGCCTTGGGAGGACGAAAATGACATAAATGTTCATCCAATGACACAAATGTACTTATTGGATGCACAAGATTGATTAAATATCCTAATTGGACGACAATAATCCATAGGAGGACGAAAATGACCTAAATGTTCAACCAATGACACAAAATCACTAATTGGATGCACAAGATTGGTTAAAAACCCTAATTGCACGAGAATAAGCCTTAAGAGGACGAAAAATGACCTAAATGTTCAAACAATGACACAAAATCACTTATTGGATGAACAAGATTGGTTAAAAACTCTAATTGGACGAGAATAAGCCTAGGGAGGACGAAAATGACCTAAATGTTCAACCAATGACACAAAATCACTTATTGGATGCACAAGATTGGTTAAAAACCCTAATTGGAGGAGAATAAGCCTAAGGAGGACGAAAATGACCTAAATGTTCAACCAATGACACAAAATCACTTATTGGATGCACAAGATTGTTTAAAAACCCTAATTGGAGGAGAATAAGCCTAGGGACGAAGAAAAATGACCTAAATGTTCAACCAATGACACAAAATCACTTATTGGATGCACAAGATTGTTTAAAAACCCTAATTAACGAGAATAAGCCTTGGGAGGACAAAAATGACCTAAATGTTCAACCAATGACACAAAAGTACGTATTGGATGCACAATATTGGTTAAAAACCCTAATTGGACGAGAATAAGCCTTGGGAGGACGAAAATGACCTAAATGTTCAACCAATGACACAAAATCACTTATTGGATGCACAAGATTGGTTAAAAACCCTAATTGGACGAGAATATGCCTTGGGAGGACGAAAATGACCTAAATTTTTAATCAATGACACAAATGTACTTATTGGATGCACAAGATTGGTTAAAAACCCTAATTGGACGAGAATAAGCCTTGGCAGGACGAAAATGACCTAAATGTTCAACCAATGACACAAAATCACTTATTGGATGCACAAGATTGTTTAAAAACCCTAATTGGACGAGAATAAGCCTTGGGAGGACGAAAATGACCTAAATGTTCAACCAATGACACAAATGTACTT
Organism: Cicer chorassanicum; assembly: GCA_037974735.1. Lineage (NCBI taxonomy): Eukaryota > Viridiplantae > Streptophyta > Magnoliopsida > Fabales > Fabaceae > Cicer > Cicer chorassanicum. The sequence continues at coordinate 7,591 of JBBPBP010000502.1, forward strand.
ATTGGATGCACAAGATTGGTTAAAAACCCTAATTGGACGAAAATAAGCCTTGGGAGGACGACAATGACCTAAATGTTCAACCAATGACACAAATGTACTTATTGGATGCACAAGATTGGTTAAAAATCCTAATTGGACGAGAATAAGCCTTAGGAGGACGAAAATGACCTAAATGTTCAACCAATGACACAAAATCACTAATTGGATTCACAAGATTGGTTAAAAACCCTAATTGGACGAGAATAAGCCTTGGGAGGACAAAAATGACCTAAATGTTCAAACAATGACACAAAATCACTTATTGGATGCACAAGATTGGTTAAAAACCCTAATTGGACGAGAATAAGCCTAGGGAGGACGAAAATGACCTAAATGTTCAACCAATGACACATAATCACTTATTGGATGCACAAGATTGGTTAAAACCCCTAATTGGACGAGAATAAGCCTTGGGAGGACGAAAATGACCTAAATGTTCAACCAATGACACAAATGTACTTATTCGATGCACAAGATTGGTTAAAAATCCTAATTGGACGAGAATAAGCCTTAGGAGGACGAAAATGACCTAAATGTTCAACCAATCACACAAAATCACTAATTGGATGCACAAGATTGGTTAAAAACCCTAATTGGACGAGAATAAGCCTTGGGAGGACAAAAATGACCTAAATGTTCAAACAATGACACAAAATCACTTATTGGATGCATAAGATTGGTTAAAAACCCTAATTGGACGAGAATAAGCCTAGGGAGGACGAAAATGACCTAAATGTTCAACCAATGACACATAATCACTTATTGGATGCACAAGATTGGTTAAAACCCCTAATTGGACGAGAATAAGCCTTGGGAGGACGAAAATGACCTAAATGTTCAACCAATGACACAAATGTACTTATTCGATGCACAAGAATTGTTAAAAATCCTAATTGGACGAGAATAAGCCTTAGGAGGACGAAAACGACCTAAATGTTCAACCAATGACACAAAATCACTAATTGGATGCACAAGATTGGTTAAAAACCCTAATTGGACGAGAATAAGCCTTGGGAGGACAAAAATGACCTAAATGTTCAAACAATGACACAAAATCACTTATTGGATGCACAAGATTGGTTCAAAACCCTAATTGGACGAGAATAAGCCTAGGGAGGACGAAAATGACCTAAATGTTCAACCAATAAAACATAATCACTTATTGGATGCACAAGATTGGTTAAAACCGCTAATTGGAAGAGAATAAGCCTTGGGAGGACGAAAATGACATAAATGTTCATCCAATGACACAAATGTACTTATTGGATGCACAAGATTGATTAAATATCCTAATTGGACGACAATAATCCTTAGGAGGACGAAAATGACCTAAATGTTCAACCAATGACACAAAATCACTAATTGGATGCACAAGATTGGTTAAAAACCCTAATTGCACGAGAATAAGCCTTAGGAGGACGAAAAATGACCTAAATGTTCAAACAATGACACAAAATCACATATTGGATGAACAAGATTGGTTAAAAACTCTAATTGGACGAGAATAAGCCTAGGGAGGACGAAAATGACCAAAATGTTCAACCAATGACACAAAATCACTTATTGGATGCACAAGATTGGTTAAAAACCCTAATTGGAGGAGAATAAGCCTAAGGAGGACGAAAATGACCTAAATGTTCAACCAATGACACAAAATCACTTATTGGATGCACAAGATTGGTTAAAAACCCTAATTGGAGGAGAATAAGCCTAGTGAGGACGAAAAATGACCTAAATGTTCAACCAATGACACAAAATCACTTATTGGATGCACAAGATTGTTTAAAAACCCTAATTAACGAGAATAAGCCTTGGGAGGACGAAAATGACCTAAATGTTCAACCAATGACACAAAAGTACGTATTGGATGCACAATATTGGTTAAAAACCCTAATTGGACGAGAATAAGCCTTGGGAAAAAGAAAATGACCTAAATGTTCAACCAATGACACAAAATCACTTATTGGATGCACAAGATTGGTTAAAAACCCTAATTGGACGAGAATAAGCCTAGGGAGGACGAAAAATGACCTAAATGTTCAACCAATGACACAAAATCACTTATTGGATGCACAAGATTGTTTAAAAACCCTAATTAACGAGAATAAGCCTTGGGAGGACGAAAATGACCTAAATGTTCAACCAATGACACAAAAGTACGTATTGGATGCACAATATTGGTTAAAAACCCTAATTGGACGAGAATAAGCCTTAGGAGGACGAAAATGACCTAAATGTTCAACCAATGACACAAATGTACTTATTGGATGCACAAGATTGGTTAAAAACCCTAATTGGAAGAAAATAAGCCTTGGGAGGACGACAATGACCTAAATGTTCAACCAATGACACAAATGTACTTATTGGATGCACAAGATTGGTTAAAAATCCTAATTGGACGAGAATAAGCCTTAGGAGGACGAAAATGACCTAAATGTTCAACCAATGACACAAAATCACTAATTGGATTCACAAGATTGGTTAAAAACCCTAATTGGACGAGAATAAGCCTTGGGAGGACAAAAATGACCTAAATGTTCAAACAATGACACAAAATCACTTATTGGATGCACAAGATTGGTTCAAAACCCTAATTGGACGAGAATAAGCCTAGGGAGGACGAAAATGACCTAAATGTTCAACCAATGACACATAATCACTTATTGGATGCACAAGATTGGTTAAAACCCCTAATTGGATGAGAATAAGCCTTGGGAGGACGAAAAAGACCTAAATGTTCATCCAATGACACAAATGTACTTATTGGATGCACAAGATTGGTTAAAAATCCTAATTGGACGAGAATAAGCCTTAGGAGGACGAAAAGGACCTAAATGTTCAACCAATGACACAAAATCACTAATTGGATGCACAAGATTGGTTAAAAACCCTAATTGCACGAGAATAAGCCTTAGGAGGACGAAAAATGACCTAAATGTTCAAACAATGACACAAAATAACTTATTGGATGAACAAGATTGGTTAAAAACCCTAATTGGACGAGAATAAGCCTAGGGAGGACGAAAATGACCTAAATGTTCAACCAATGACACAAAATCACTTATTGGATCCACAAGATTGGTTAAAAACCCTAATTGGAGGAGAATAAGCCTAAGGAGGACGAAAATGACCTAAATGTTCAACCAATGACACAAAATCACTTATTGGATGCACAAGATTGGTTAAAAACCCTAATTGGAGGAGAATAAGCCTAGTGAGGACGAAAAATGACCTAAATGTTCAACCAATGACACAAAATCACTTATTGGATGCACAAGATTGTTTAAAAACCCTAATTAACGAGAATAAGCCTTGGGAGGACGAAAATGACCTAAATGTTCAACCAATGACACAAAAGTACGTATTGGATGCACAATATTGGTTAAAAACCCTAATTGGACGAGAATAAGCCTTGGGAAAAAGAAAATGACCTAAATGTTCAACCAATGACACAAAATCACTTATTGGATGCACAAGATTGGTTAAAAACCCTAATTGGACGAGAATAAGCCTAGGGAGGACGAAAAATGACCTAAATGTTCAACCAATGACACAAAATCACTTATTGGATGCACAAGATTGTTTAAAAACCCTAATTAACGAGAATAAGCCTTGGGAGGACGAAAATGACCTAAATGTTCAACCAATGACACAAAAGTACGTATTGGATGCACAATATTGGTTAAAAACCCTAATTGGACGAGAATAAGCCTTAGGAGGACGAAAATGACCTAAATGTTCAACCAATGACACAAATGTACTTATTGGATGCACAAGATTGGTTAAAAACCCTAATTGGAAGAAAATAAGCCTTGGGAGGACGACAATGACCTAAATGTTCAACCAATGACACAAATGTACTTATTGGATGCACAAGATTGGTTAAAAATCCTAATTGGACGAGAATAAGCCTTAGGAGGACGAAAATGACCTAAATGTTCAACCAATGACACAAAATCACTAATTGGATTCACAAGATTGGTTAAAAACCCTAATTGGACGAGAATAAGCCTTGGGAGGACAAAAATGACCTAAATGTTCAAACAATGACACAAAATCACTTATTGGATGCACAAGATTGGTTCAAAACCCTAATTGGACGAGAATAAGCCTAGGGAGGACGAAAATGACCTAAATGTTCAACCAATAAAACATAATCACTTATTGGATGCACAAGATTGGTTAAAACCGCTAATTGGAAGAGAATAAGCCTTGGGAGGACGAAAATGACATAAATGTTCATCCAATGACACAAATGTACTTATTGGATGCACAAGATTGATTAAATATCCTAATTGGACGACAATAATCCTTAGGAGGACGAAAATGACCTAAATGTTCAACCAATGACACAAAATCACTAATTGGATGCACAAGATTGGTTAAAAACCCTAATTGCACGAGAATAAGCCTTAAGAGGACGAAAAATGACCTAAATGTTCAAACAATGACACAAAATCACTTATTGGATGAACAAGATTGGTTAAAAACTCTAATTGGACGAGAATAAGCCTAGGGAGGACGAAAATGACCTAAATGTTCAACCAATGACACAAAATCACTTATTGGATGCACAAGATTGGTTAAAAACCCTAATTGGAGGAGAATAAGCCTAAGGAGGACGAAAATGACCTAAATGTTCAACCAATGACACAAAATCACTTATTGGATGCACAAGATTGTTTAAAAACCCTAATTGGAGGAGAATAAGCCTAGGGACGAAGAAAAATGACCTAAATGTTCAACCAATGACACAAAATCACTTATTGGATGCACAAGATTGTTTAAAAACCCTAATTAACGAGAATAAGCCTTGGGAGGACAAAAATGACCTAAATGTTCAACCAATGACACAAAAGTACGTATTGGATGCACAATATTGGTTAAAAACCCTAATTGGACGAGAATAAGCCTTGGGAGGACGAAAATGACCTAAATGTTCAACCAATGACACAAAATCACTTATTGGATGCAGCAGATTTGTTAAAAACCCTAATTGGACGAGAAAAAGCCTTGGGAGGACGAAAATGACCTAAATGTTCAACCAATGACACAAAATCACTTATTGGATGCCCAAGATTGCTTAAAAACCCTAATTGGACGACAATAAGCCTAGGGAGGACGAAAATGACCTAAATGTTCAACCAATGACACAAATGTACTAATTGGATGCACAAGATTGGTTAAAAACCCTAATTGGACGAGAATAAGCCTTGGGAGAACGAAAATGACCTAAATGTTCAACCAATGACACAAATGTACGTATTGGATGCACAATATTGGTTAAAAACCCTAATTGGACGAGAATAAGCCTTGGGAGGACGAAAATGACCTAAATGTTCAACCAATGACACAAATGTACTTATTGGATGCACAAGATTGGTTAAAAACCCTAATTGGACGAAAATAAGCCTTGGGAGGACGACAATGACCTAAATGTTCAACCAATGACACAAATGTACTTATTGGATGCACAAGATTGGTTAAAAATCCTAATTGGACGAGAATAAGCCTTAGGAGGACGAAAATGACCTAAATGTTCAACCAATGACACAAAATCACTAATTGGATGCACAAGATTGGTTCAAAACCCTAATTGGACGAGAATAAGCCTTGGGAGGACGGAAATGACCTAAATGTTCAACTAATGACACAAAAACACTTATTGGATGCACAATATTGGTTAAAAACCCTAATTGGACGAGAATAAGCCTAGGGAGGAAGAAAATGACCTAAATGTTCAACCAATGACACAAAATGACTTATTGGATGCTTAAGATTGGTTAAAAACCCTAATTGGACGAGAATAAGCCTTGGGAGGACGAAAATGACCTAAATGTTCAACCAATGACACAAATGTACTTATTGGATGCACAAGATTGGTTAAAAACCCTAATTGGACGAGGATAAGCCTATGGAGGACGAAAATGACCTAAATGTTCAACCAATGACACAAATGTACTTATTAAATGCACAAGATTGGTTAAAAACCCTAATTGGACGAGAATAAGCCTTAGGAGGACAAAAATGACCTAAATGTTCAAACAATGACACAAAATCACTTATTGGATGCACAAGATTGGTTAAAAACCCTAATTGGACGAGAATAAGCCTTGGGAGGACGAAAATGACCTAAATGTTCAAACAATGACACAAAATCACTTATTCGATACACAAGATTGGTTAAAAACCCTAATTGGACGAGAATAAGCCTTGGGAGGACGAAAATGACCTAAATGTTCAACCAATGACACAAAATCACTTATTGGATGCACAAGATTGGTTAAAAACCCTAATTGGACGAGAATAAGCCTTGGGAGAAAGAAAATGACCTAAATGTTCAACCAATGACACAAAATCACTTATTGGATGCACAAGATTGGTTAAAAACCCTAATTGGACGAGAATAAGCCTTGGGAGGACGAAAATGACCTAAATGTTCAACCAATGACGCAAATGTACTTATTGGATGAACAATATTGGTTAAAAACCCTAATTGGACGAGAATAAGCCTTGGGAGGACGAAAATGACCTAAATGTTCAACCAATGACACAAATGTACTTATTGGATGCACAAGATTGGTTAAAAACCCTAATTGGACGAGAATAAGCTTTGGGAGGACGAAATGACCTAAATGTTCAACCAACGACACAAAATCACTTATTAGATGCACAAGATTGGTTAAAAACCCTAATTAGACGAGAATAAGCCTTGGGAGGACGAAAATGACCTAAATGTTCAACCAATGACACAAAATCACTTATTGGATGCACAAGATTGGTTAAAAACCCTAATTGGACGAGAATAAGCCTTCGGAGGACGAAAATGACCTAAATGTTCAACCAATGACACAAATGTACTTATTGGATGCACAAGATTGGTTAAAAACCCTAATTGGACGAGAATAAGCCTTAGGAGGACAAAAATGACCTAAATGTTCAAACAATGACACAAAATCACTTATTGGATGCACAAGATTGGTTCAAAACCCTAATTGGACGAGAATAAGCCTAGGGAGGACGAAAATGACCTAAATGTTCAACCAATGACACATAATCACTTATTGGATGCACAAGATTGGTTAAAACCGCTAATTGGACGAGAATAAGCCTTGGGAGGACAAAAATGACCTAAATGTTCATCCAATGACACAAATGTACTTATTGGATGCACAAGATTGATTAAATATCCTAATTGGACGACAATAATCCTTAGGAGGACGAAAATGACCTAAATGTTCAACCAATGACACAAAATCACTAATTGGATTCACAAGATTGGTTAAAAACCCTAATTGGACGAAAATAAGCCTTGGGAGGACAAAAATGACCTAAATGTTCAAACAATGACACAAAATCACTTATTGGATGCACAAGATTGGTTCAAAACCCTAATTGGACGAGAATAAGCCTAGGGAGGACGAAAATGTCCTAAATGTTCAACCAATGACACATAATCACTTATTGGATGCACAAGATTGGTTAAAACCGCTAATTGGACGAGAATAAGCCTTGGGAGGACAAAAATGACCTAAATGTTCATCCAATGACACAAATGTACTTATTGGATGCACAAGATTGATTAAATATCCTAATTGGACGACAATAATCCTTAGGAGGACGAAAATGACCTAAATGTTCAACCAATGACACAAAATCACTAATTGGATGCACAAGATTGGTTAAAAACCCTAATTGCACGAGAATAAGCCTTAGGAGGACGAAAAATGACCTAAATGTTCAAACAATGACACAAAATCACTTATTGGATGAACAACATTGGTTAAAAACCCTAATTGGACGAGAATAAGCCTAGGGAGGACGAAAATGACCTAAATGTACAACCAATGACACAAAATCACTTATTGGATCCACAAGATTGGTTAAAAACCCTAATTGGAGGAGAATAAGCCTAAGGAGGACGAAAATGACCTAAATGTTCAACCAATGACACAAAATCACTTATTGGATGAACAAGATTGGTTAAAAACCCTAATTGGAGGAGAATAAGCCTAGGGAGGACGAAAAATGACCTAAATGTTCAACCAATGACACAAAATCACTTATTGGATGCACAAGATTGTTTAAAAACCCTAATTAACGAGAATAAGCCTTGGGAGGACGAAAATGACCTAAATGTTCAACCAATGACACAAAAGTACGTATTGGATGCACAATATTGGTTAAAAACCCTAATTGGACGAGAATAAGCCTTGGGAGGACGAAAATGACCTAAATGTTCAACCAATGACACAAATGTACTTATTGGATGCACAAGATTGGTTAAAAACCCTAATTGGACGAAAATAAGCCTTGGGAGGACGACAATGACCTAAATGTTCAACCAATGACACAAATGTACTTATTGGATGCACAAGATTGGTTAAAAATCCTAATTGGACGAGAATAAGCCTTAGGAGGACGAAAATGACCTAAATGTTCAACCAATGACACAAAATCACTAATTGGATTCACAAGATTGGTTAAAAACCCTAATTGGACGAGAATAAGCCTTAGGAGGACAAAAATGACCTAAATGTTCAAACAATGACACAAAATCACTTATTGGATGCACAAGATTGGTTCAAAACCCTAATTGGACGAGAATAAGCCTAGGGAGGACGAAAATGACCTAAATGTTCAACCAATGACACATAATCACTTATTGGATGCACAAGATTGGTTAAAACCGCTAATTGGACGAGAATAAGCCTTGGGAGGACAAAAATGACCTAAATGTTCATCCAATGACACAAATGTACTTATTGGATGCACAAGATTGATTAAATATCCTAATTGGACGACAATAATCCTTAGGAGGACGAAAATGACCTAAATGTTCAACCAATGACACAAAATCACTAATTGGATTCACAAGATTGGTTAAAAACCCTAATTGGACGAAAATAAGCCTTGGGAGGACAAAAATGACCTAAATGTTCAAACAATGACACAAAATCACTTATTGGATGCACAAGATTGGTTCAAAACCCTAATTGGACGAGAATAAGCCTAGGGAGGACGAAAATGTCCTAAATGTTCAACCAATGACACATAATCACTTATTGGATGCACAAGATTGGTTAAAACCGCTAATTGGACGAGAATAAGCCTTGGGAGGACAAAAATGACCTAAATGTTCATCCAATGACACAAATGTACTTATTGGATGCACAAGATTGATTAAATATCCTAATTGGACGACAATAATCCTTAGGAGGACGAAAATGACCTAAATGTTCAACCAATGACACAAAATCACTAATTGGATGCACAAGATTGGTTAAAAACCCTAATTGCACGAGAATAAGCCTTAGGAGGACGAAAAATGACCTAAATGTTCAAACAATGACACAAAATCACATATTGGATGAACAAGATTGGTTAAAAACTCTAATTGGACGAGAATAAGCCTAGGGAGGACGAAAATGACCAAAATGTTCAACCAATGACACAAAATCACTTATTGGATGCACAAGATTGGTTAAAAACCCTAATTGGAGGAGAATAAGCCTAAGGAGGACGAAAATGACCTAAATGTTCAACCAATGACACAAAATCACTTATTGGATGCACAAGATTGGTTAAAAACCCTAATTGGAGGAGAATAAGCCTAGTGAGGACGAAAAATGACCTAAATGTTCAACCAATGACACAAAATCACTTATTGGATGCACAAGATTGTTTAAAAACCCTAATTAACGAGAATAAGCCTTGGGAGGACGAAAATGACCTAAATGTTCAACCAATGACACAAAAGTACGTATTGGATGCACAATATTGGTTAAAAACCCTAATTGGACGAGAATAAGCCTTGGGAAAAAGAAAATGACCTAAATGTTCAACCAATGACACAAAATCACTTATTGGATGCACAAGATTGGTTAAAAACCCTAATTGGACGAGAATAAGCCTAGGGAGGACGAAAAATGACCTAAATGTTCAACCAATGACACAAAATCACTTATTGGATGCACAAGATTGTTTAAAAACCCTAATTAACGAGAATAAGCCTTGGGAGGACGAAAATGACCTAAATGTTCAACCAATGACACAAAAGTACGTATTGGATGCACAATATTGGTTAAAAACCCTAATTGGACGAGAATAAGCCTTAGGAGGACGAAAATGACCTAAATGTTCAACCAATGACACAAATGTACTTATTGGATGCACAAGATTGGTTAAAAACCCTAATTGGAAGAAAATAAGCCTTGGGAGGACGACAATGACCTAAATGTTCAACCAATGACACAAATGTACTTATTGGATGCACAAGATTGGTTAAAAATCCTAATTGGACGAGAATAAGCCTTAGGAGGACGAAAATGACCTAAATGTTCAACCAATGACACAAAATCACTAATTGGATTCACAAGATTGGTTAAAAACCCTAATTGGACGAGAATAAGCCTTGGGAGGACAAAAATGACCTAAATGTTCAAACAATGACACAAAATCACTTATTGGATGCACAAGATTGGTTAAAAACCCTAATTGGACGAGAATAAGCCTAGGGAGGACGAAAATGACCTAAATGTTCAACCAATGACACATAATCACTTATTGGATGCACAAGATTGGTTAAAACCCCTAATTGGACGAGAATAAGCCTTGGGAGGACGAAAATGACCTAAATGTTCATCCAATGACACAAATGTACTTATTGGATGCACAAGATTGGTTAAAAATCCTAATTGGACGACAATAAGCCTTAGGAGGACGAAAATGACCTAAATGTTCAACCAATGACACAAAATCACTAATTGGATGCACAAGATTGGTTAAAAACCCTAATTGCACGAGAATAAGCCTTATGAGGACGAAAAATGACCTAAATGTTCAAACAATGACACAAAATCACTTATTGGATGAACAAGATTGGTTAAAAACCCTAATTGGACGAGAATAAGCCTAGGGAGGACGAAAATGACCTAAATGTTCAACCAATGACACAAAATCACTTATTGGATGCACAAGATTGGTTAAAAACCCTAATTGGAGGAGAATAAGCCTAAGGAGGACGAAAATGACCTAAATGTTCAACCAATGACACAAAATCACTTATTGGATGAACAAGATTGGTTAAAAACCCTAATTGGAGGAGAATAAGCCTAGGGAGGACGAAAAATGACCTAAATGTTCAAACTATGACACAAAATCACTTATTGGATGCACAAGATTGTTTAAAAACCCTAATTAACGAGAATAAGCCTTGGGAGGACGAAAATGACCTAAATGTTCAACCAATGACACAAAAGTACGTATTGGATGCACAATATTGGTTAAAAACCCTAATTGAACGAGAATAAGCCTTGGGAGGACGAAAATGACCTAAATGTTCAACCAATGACACAAAATCACTTATTGGATGCACAAGATTGGTGAAAAACCCTAATTGGACGAAAATAAGACTTGGGAGGACGAAAATGACCTAAATGTTGAACCAATGACACAAATGTACTTATTGGATGCACAAGATTGGTTAAAAACCCTAATTAGACGAGAATAAGCCTAGGGAAGAAGAAAATGACCTAAATGTACAACCAATGACACATAATCACTTATTGGATGCACAAGATTGGTTCAAAACCCTAATTGGACGAGAATATGCCTTGGGAGGACGAAAATGACCTAAATGTTCAACCAATGACACAAAATCACTTATTGGATGCACAAGATTGGTTCAAAACCCTAATTGGACGAGAATAAGCCTTAGGAGGACGAAAAATGACCTAAATGTTCAAACAATGACACAAAATCACTTATTGGATGAACAAGATTGGTTAAAAACCCTAATTGGACGAGAATAAGCCTTGGGAGGAGAAAAATGACCTAAATGTTCAAACAATGACACAAAATCACTTATTGGAAGCACAAGATTGGTTCAAAACCCTAATTGGACGAGAATAAGCCTAGGGAGGACGAAAATGACCTAAATGTTCAACCAATGACACATAATTACTTATTGGATGCACAAGATTGGTTAAAACCCCTAATTGGACGAGAATAAGCCTTGGGAGGACGAAAATGACCTAAATGTTCATCCAATGACACAAATGTACTTATTGGATGCACAAGATTGGTTAAAAATCCTAATTGGACGACAATAAGCCTTAGGAGGACGAAAATGACCTAAATGTTCAACCAATGACACAAAATCACTAATTGGATGCACAAGATTGGTTAAAAACCCTAATTGCACGAGAATAAGTCTTATGAGGACGAAAAATGACCTAAATGTTCAAACAATGACACAAAATCACTTATTGGATGAACAAGATTGGTTAAAAACCCTAATTGGACGAGAATAAGCCTAGGGAGGACGAAAATGACCTAAATGTTCAACCAATGACACAAAATCACTTATTGGATGCACAAGATTGGTTAAAACCCCTAATTGGACGAGAATAAGCCTTGGGAGGACGAAAATGACCTAAATGTTCATCCAATGACACAAATGTACTTATTGGATGCACAAGATTGGTTAAAAATCCTAATTGGACGACAATAAGCCTTAGGAGGACGAAAATGACCTAAATGTTCAACCAATGACACAAAATCACTAATTGGATGCACAAGATTGGTTAAAAACCCTAATTGCACGAGAATAAGCCTTATGAGGACGAAAAATGACCTAAATGTTCAAACAATGACACAAAATCACTTATTGGATGAACAAGATTGGTTAAAAACCCTAATTGGACGAGAATAAGCCTAGGGAGGACGAAAATGACCTAAATGTTCAACCAATGACACAAAATCACTTATTGGATGCACAAGATTGGTTAAAAACCCTAATTGGAGGAGAATAAGCCTAAGGAGGACGAAAATGACCTAAATGTTCAACCAATGACACAAAATCACTTATTGGATGCACAAGATTGGTTAAAAACCCTAATTGGAGGAGAATAAGCCTAGGGAGGAAGAAAAATGACCTAAATGTTCAACCAATGACACAAAATCACTTATTGGATGCACAAGATTGTTTAAAAACCCTAATTAACGAGAATAAGCCTTGGGAGGACAAAAATGACCTAAATGTTCAACCAATGACACAAAAGTACGTATTGGATGCACAATATTGGTTAAAAACCCTAATTGGACGAGAATAAGCCTTGGGAGGACGAAAATGACCTAAATGTTCAACCAATGACACAAAATCACTTATTGGATGCAGCAGATTTGTTAAAAACCCTAATTGGACGAGAAAAAGCCTTGGGAGGACGAAAATGACCTAAATGTTCAACCAATGACACAAAATCACTTATTGGATGCCCAAGATTGCTTAAAAACCCTAATTGGACGACAATAAGCCTAGGGAGGACGAAAATGACCTAAATGTTCAACCGATGACACAAATGTACTAATTGGATGCACAAGATTGGTTAAAAACCCTAATTGGACGAGAATAAGCCTTGGGAGAACGAAAATGACCTAAATGTTCAACCAATGACACAAAATCACTTATTGGTTGAACAAGATTGGTTAAAAACCCTAATTGGAGGAGAATAAGCCTAGGGAGGACGAAAAATGACCTAAATGTTCAAACTATGACACAAAATCACTTATTGGATGCACAAGATTGGTTCAAAACCCTAATTGGACGAGAATAAGCCTAGGGAGGACGAAAATGACCTAAATGTTCAACCAATGACACATAATCACTTATTGGATGCACAAGATTGGTTAAAACCCCTAATTGGACGAGAATAAGCCTTGGGAGGACGAAAATGACCTAAATGTTCATCCAATGACACAAATGTACTTATTGGATGCACAAGATTGGTTAAAAATCCTAATTGGACGACAATAAGCCTTAGGAGGACGAAAATGACCTAAATGTTCAACCAATGACACAAAATAACTAATTGGATGCACAAGATTGGTTAAAAACCCTAATTGCACGAGAATAAGCCTTAGGAGGACGAAAAATGACCTAAATGTTCAAACAATGACACAAAATCACTTATAGGATGAACAAGATTGGTTAAAAACCCTAATTGGACGAGAATAAGCCTAGGGAGGACGAAAATGACCTAAATGTTCAACCAATGACCCAAAATCACTTATTGGATGCAGAAGATTGGTTAAAAACCCTAATTGGAGGAGAATAAGCCTAAGGAGGACGAAAATGACCTAAATGTTCAACCAATGACACAAAATCACTTATTGGATGCACAAGATTGGTTAAAAACCCTAATTGGAGGAGAATAAGCCTAGGGAGGACGAAAAATGACCTAAATGTTCAACCAATGACACAAAATCACTTATTGGATGCACAAGATTGTTTAAAAACCCTAATTAACGAGAATAAGCCTTGGGAGGACGAAAATGACCTAAATGTTCAACCAATGACACAAAAGTACGTATTGGATGCACAATATTGGTTAAAAACCCTAATTGGACGAAAATAAGACTTGGGAGGACGAAAATGACCTAAATGTTCAACCAATGACACAAATGTACTTATTGGATGCACAAGATTGGTTAAAAACCCTAATTAGACGAGAATAAGCCTAGGGAGGAAGAAAATGACCTAAATGTACAACCAATGACACATAATCACTTATTGGATGCACAAGATTGGTTCAAAACCCTAATTGGACGAGAATATGCCTTGGGAGGACGAAAATGACCTAAATGTTCAACCAATGACACAAAATCACTTATTGGATGCACAAGATTGGTTAAAAACCCTAATTGGACAAAAATAAGACTTGGGAGGACGAAAATGACATAAATGTTCTACCAATGACACAAATATACTTATTGGATGCACAAGATTGGTTAAAAACCCTAATTAGACGAGAATAAGCTTAGGGAGGACGAAAATGACCTAAATGTACAACCAATGACACACAATCAGTTATTGGATGCACAAGATTGGTTAAAAACCCTAATTGGACGAGAATAAGCCTAGGGAGGACGAAAATGACCTAAATGTTCAACCAATGACACAAAATCACTTATTGGATGCACAAGATTGGTTAAAAACCCTAATTGGAGGAGAATAAGCCTAGGGAGGACGAAAATAACCTAAATGTTCAACCAATGACACAAAATCAATTATTGGATGCACAAGATTGGTTAAAAACCCTAATTGGAGAAGAATAAGCCTAGGGAGGACGAAAAATGACCTAAATGTTCAACCAATGACACAAAATCACTTATTGGATGCACAAGATTGTTAAAAACCCTAATTGGACGAGAATAAGCCTTGGGAGGACGAAAATGACCTAAATGTTCAACCAATGACACAAATGTACGTATTGGATGCACAAGATTGGTTAAAAATCCTAATTGGACGAGAATAAGCCTTGGGAGGACGAAAATGACCTAAATGTTCAACCAATGACACAAATGTACTTATTGGATGCACAAGATTGGTTAAAAACCCTAATTGGACGAAAATAAGCCTTTGGAGGACGAAAATGACCTAAATGTTCAACCAATGACACAAATGTACTTATTCGATGCACAAGATTGGTTAAAAACTCTAATTGCACGAGAATAAGCCCTTGGAGGACGAAAAATGACCTAAATGTTCAAACAATGACACAAAATCACTTATTGGATGAACAAGATTGGTTAAAAACCCTAATTGGACGAGAATAAGCCTAGGGAGGACGAAAATGACCTAAATGTTCAACCAATGACACAAAATCACTTATTGGATGCACAAGATTGGTTAAAAACCCTAATTGGAGGAGAATAAGCCTAGGGAGGACGAAAAATGACCTAAATGTTCAACCAATGACACAAAATCACTTATTGGATGCACAAGATTGTTAAAAACCCTAATTGGACGAGAATAAGCCTTGGGAGGACGAAAATGACCTAAATGTTCAACCAATGACACAAATGTACGTATTGGATGCACAAGATTGGTTAAAAACCCTAATTGGACGAGAATAAGCCATGGGAGGACGAAAATGACCTAAATGTTCAACCAATGACACAAATGTACTTATTGGATGCACAAGATTGGTTAAAAACCCTAATTGGACGAGAATAAGCCTAAGGAGGACGAAAATGACCTAAATGTTCAACCAATGACACAAAATATCTTATTGGATGCACAAGATTGGTTAAAAACCCTAATTGAACGAGAATAAGCCTTGGGAGGACGAAAATGACCTAAATGTTCAACCAATGACACAAAATCACTTATTGGATGCACAAGATTGGTTAAAAACCCTAATTGGACGAGAATAAGCATTGGGAGGACGAAAATGACCTAAATGTTCAACTAATGACACAAATGTACTTATTGGATGCACAAGATTGGTTAAAAACCCTTATTGGACGAGAATAAGGCTTGGGAGGACGAAAATGACATAAATGTTCAAACAATGACACAAAATCACTTATTGGATGAACAAGATTGGTTAAAAACCCTAATTGGACGAGAATAAGCCTAGGGAGGACGAAAATGACCTAAATGTTCAACCAATGACACAAAATCACTTATTGGATGCACAAGATTGGTTAAAACCCCTAATTGGACGAGAATAAGCCTTGGGAGGACGAAAATGACCTAAATGTTCATCCAATGACACAAATGTACTTATTGGATGCACAAGATTGGTTAAAAATCCTAATTGGACGACAATAAGCCTTAGGAGGACGAAAATGACCTAAATGTTCAACCAATGACACAAAATCACTAATTGGATGCACAAGATTGGTTAAAAACCCTAATTGCACGAGAATAAGCCTTAGGAGGACGAAAAATGACCTAAATGTTAAAACAATGACACAATCACTTATAGGATGAACAAGATTGGTTAAAAACCCTAATTGGACGAGAATAAGCCTAGGGAGGACGAAAATGACCTAAATGTTCAACCAATGACACAAAATCACTTATTGGATGCACAAGATTGGTTAAAAACCCTAATTGGAGGAGAATAAGCCTAAGGAGGACGAAAATGACCTAAATGTTCAACCAATGACACAAAATCACTTTTTGGATGAACAAGATTGGTTAAAAACCCTAATTGGAGGAGAATAAGCCTAGGGAGGACGAAAAATGACCTAAATGTTCAACCAATGACACAAAATCACTTATTGGATGCACAAGATTGTTTAAAAACCCTAATTAACGAGAATAAGCCTTGGGAGGACGAAAATGACCTAAATGTTCAACCAATGACACAAAAGTACGTATTGGATGCACAATATTGGTTAAAAACCCTAATTGGACGAAAATAAGACTTGGGAGGACGAAAATGACCTAAATGTTCAACCAATGACACAAATGTACTTATTGGATGCACAAGATTGGTTAAAAACCCTAATTAGACGAGAATAAGCCTAGGGAGGAAGAAAATGACCTAAATGTACAACCAATGACACATAATCACTTATTGGATGCACAAGATTGGTTCAAAACCCTAATTGGACGAGAATATGCCTTGGGAGGACGAAAATGACCTAAATGTTCAACCAATGACACAAAATCACTTATTGGATGCACAAGATTGGTTAAAAACCCTAATTGGACAAAAATAAGACTTGGGAGGACGAAAATGACATAAATGTTCTACCAATGACACAAATATACTTATTGGATGCACAAGATTGGTTAAAAACCCTAATTAGACGAGAATAAGCTTAGGGAGGACGAAAATGACCTAAATGTACAACCAATGACACACAATCAGTTATTGGATGCACAAGATTGGTTAAAAACCCTAATTGGACGAGAATAAGCCTAGGGAGGACGAAAATGACCTAAATGTTCAACCAATGACACAAAATCACTTATTGGATGCACAAGATTGGTTAAAAACCCTAATTGGAGGAGAATAAGCCTAGGGAGGACGAAAATAACCTAAATGTTCAACCAATGACACAAAATCAATTATTGGATGCACAAGATTGGTTAAAAACCCTAATTGGAGAAGAATAAGCCTAGGGAGGACGAAAAATGACCTAAATGTTCAACCAATGACACAAAATCACTTATTGGATGCACAAGATTGTTAAAAACCCTAATTGGACGAGAATAAGCCTTGGGAGGACGAAAATGACCTAAATGTTCAACCAATGACACAAATGTACGTATTGGATGCACAAGATTGGTTAAAAACCCTAATTGGACGAGAATAAGCCTTGGGGGAACAAAAATGACCTAAATGTTCAACCAATGACGCAAATGTACTTATTGGATGCACAAGATTGGTTAAAAACCCTAATTGGACGAAAATAAGCCTTGGGAGGACGAAAATGACCTAAATGTTCAACCAATGACGCAAATGTACTTATCCGATGCACAAGATTGGTTAAAAACCCTAATTGGACGAAAATAAGCCTTGGGAGGACGAAAATGACCTAAATGTTCAACCAATGACACAAAATCACTAATTGGATGCACAAGATTGGTTAAAAACCCTAATTGGACGAGAATAAGCCTTGAGAGGACAAAAATGACCTAAATGTTCAAACAATGACACAAAATCACTTACTGGATGCACAAGATTGGTTCAAAACCCTAATTGGACGAGAATAAGCCTAGGGAGGACGAAAATGACCTAAATGTTCAACCAATGACACATAATCACTTATTGGATGCACAAGATTGGTTAAAACCCCTAATTGGACGAGAATAAGCCTTGGGAGGACGAAAATGACCTAAATGTTCATCCAATGACACAAATGTACTTATTGGATGCACAAGATTGGTTAAAAATCCTAATTGGACGACAATAAGCCTTAGGAGGACGAAAATGACCTAAATGTTCAACCAATGACACAAAATAACTAATTGGATGCACAAGATTGGTTAAAAACCCTAATTGCACGAGAATAAGCCTTAGGAGGACGAAAAATGACCTAAATGTTCAAACAATGACACAAAATCACTTATAGGATGAACAAGATTGGTTAAAAACCCTAATTGGACGAGAATAAGCCTAGGGAGGACGAAAATGACCTAAATGTTCAACCAATGACCCAAAATCACTTATTGGATGCAGAAGATTGGTTAAAAACCCTAATTGGAGGAGAATAAGCCTAAGGAGGACGAAAATGACCTAAATGTTCAACCAATGACACAAAATCACTTATTGGATGCACAAGATTGGTTAAAAACCCTAATTGGAGGAGAATAAGCCTAGGGAGGACGAAAAATGACCTAAATGTTCAACCAATGACACAAAATCACTTATTGGATGCACAAGATTGTTTAAAAACCCTAATTGGACGAGAATAAGCCTTGGGAGGACGAAAATGACCTAAATGTTCAACCAATGACACAAATGTACGTATTGGATGCACAAGATTGGTTAAAAACCCTAATTGGACGAGAATAAGCCTTGGGAGGACGAAAATGACCTAAATGTTCAACCAATGACGCAAATGTACTTATTGGATGCACAAGATTGGTTAAAAACCCTAATTAGACGAAAATAAGCCTTGGGAGGACGAAAATGACCTAAATGTTCAACCAATGACGCAAATGTACTTATCCGATGCACAAGATTGGTTAAAAACCCTAATTGGACGAAAATAAGCCTTGGGAAGACGAAAATGACCTAAATGTTCAACCAATGACACAAAATCACTAATTGGATGCACAAGATTGGTTAAAAACCCTAATTGGACGAGAATAAGCCTTGGGAGGACAAAAATGACCTAAACGTTCAAACAATGACATAAAATCACTTACTGGATGCACAAGATTGGTTCAAAACCCTAATTGGACGAGAATATGCCTAGGGAGGACGAAAATGACCTAAATGTTCAACCAATGACACATAATCACTTATTGGATGCACAAGATTGGTTAAAACCCCTAATTAGACGAGAAAAAGCCTTGGGAGGACGAAAATGACCTAAATGTTCATCCAATGACACAAATGTACTTATTGGATGCACAAGATTGGTTAAAAATCCTAATTGGACGAGAATAAGCCTTAGGAGGACTAAAATTACCTAAATGTTCAACCAATGACACAAAATCACTAATTGGATGCACAAGATTGGTTCAAAACCCTAATTGGACGAGAATAAGCCTTAAGGAGGACGAAAATGACCTAAATGTTCAACCAATCACACAAAATCACTAATTGGATGCACAAGATTGGTTAAAAACCCTAATTGGACGAGAATAAGCCTTGGGAGGACAAAAATGACCTAAATGTTCAAACAATGACACAAAATCACTTATTGGATGCATAAGATTGGTTAAAAACCCTAATTGGACGAGAATAAGCCTAGGGAGGACGAAAATGACCTAAATGTTCAACCAATGACACATAATCACTTATTGGATGCACAAGATTGGTTAAAACCCCTAATTGGACGAGAATAAGCCTTGGGAGGACGAAAATGACCTAAATGTTCAACCAATGACACAAATGTACTTATTCGATGCACAAGAATTGTTAAAAATCCTAATTGGACGAGAATAAGCCTTAGGAGGACGAAAACGACCTAAATGTTCAACCAATGACACAAAATCACTAATTGGATGCACAAGATTGGTTAAAAACCCTAATTGGACGAGAATAAGCCTTGGGAGGACAAAAATGACCTAAATGTTCAAACAATGACACCAAATCACTTATTGGATGCACAAGATTGGTTAAAAACCCTAATTGGACGAGATTAAGCCTAGGGAGGACAAAAATGACCTAAATGTTCAACCAATGACACAAATGTACTTATTGGATGCACAAGATTGGTTAAAAACCCTAATTGGACGAAAATAAGCCTTGGGAGGACGAAAATGACCTAAATGTTCAACCAATGACACAAATGTACTTATTCGATGCACAAGATTGGTTAAAAACTCTAATTGCACGAGAATAAGCCATTGGAGGACGAAAAATGACCTAAATGTTCAAACAATGACACAAAATCACTTATTGGATGAACAAGATTGGTTAAAAACCCTAATTGGACGAGAATAAGCCTAGGGAGGACGAAAATGACCTAAATGTTCAACCAATGACACAAAATCACTTATTGGATGCACAAGATTGGTTAAAAACCCTAATTGGAGGAGAATAAGCCTAGGGAGGACGAAAATGACCTAAATGTTCAACCAATGACACAAAATCAATTATTGGATGCACAAGATTGGTTAAAACCCTAATTGGAGAAGAATAAGCCTAGGGAGGACGAAAAATGACCTAAATATTCAACCAATAACACAAAATCACTTATTGGATGCACAAGATTGTTAAAAACCCTAATTGGACGAGAATAAGCCTTGGGAGGACGAAAATGACCTAAATGTTCAACCAATGACACAAATGTACGTATTGGATGCACAAGATTGGTTAAAAACCCTAATTGGACGAGAATAAGCCTTGGGAGGACGAAAATGACCTTAATGTTCAACCAATGACACAAAAGTACGTATTGGATGCACAATATTGGTTAAAAACCCTAATTGGACGAAAATAAGACTTGGGAGGACGAAAATGACCTAAATGTTCAACCAATGACACAAATGTACTTATTGGATGCACAAGATTGGTTAAAAACCCTAATTAGACAAGAATAAGCCTAGGGAGGAAGAAAATGACCTAAATGTACAACCAATGACACATAATCACTTATTGGATGCACAAGATTGGTTCAAAACCCTAATTGGACGAGAATATGCCTTGGGAGGACGAAAATGACCTAAATGTTCAACCAATGACACAAAATCACTTATTGGATGCACAAGATTAGTTCAAAACCCTAATTGGACGAGAATAAGCCTTAGGAGGACGAAAAATGACCTAAATGTTCAAACAATGACACAAAATCACTTATTGGATGAACAAGATTGGTTAAAAACCCTAATTGGACGAGAATAAGCCTTTGGAGGAGAAAAATGACCTAAATGTTCAAACAATGACACAAAATCACTTATTGGATGCACAAGATTGGTTAAAAACCCTAATTGGAGGAGAATAAGCCTAAGGAGGACGAAAATGACCTAAATGTTCAACCAATGACACAAAATCACTAATTGGATGCACAAGATTGGTTAAAAACCCTAATTGCACGAGAATAAGCCTTAGGAGGACGAAAAATGACCTAAATGTTCAAACAATGACACAAAATCACTTATTGGATGAACAAGATTGGTTAAAAACCCTAATTGGACGAGAATAAGCCTAGGGAGGACGAAAATGACCTAAATGTTCAACCAATGACACAAAATCACTTATTGGATGCACAAGATTGGTTAAAAACCCTAATTGGAGGAGAATAAGCCTAAGGAGGACGAAAATGACCTAAATGTTCAACCAATGACACAAAATCACTTATTGGATGCACAAGATTGTTTAAAAACCCTAATTAACGAGAATAAGCCTCGGGAGGACAAAAATGACCTAAATGTTCAACCAATGACACAAAAGTACGTATCGGATGCACAATATTGGTTAAAAACCCTAATTGGACGAGAATAAGCCTTGGGAGGACGAAAATGACCTAAATGTTCAACCAATGACACAAAATCACTTATTGGATGCACAAGATTGGTTAAAAACCCTAATTGAACGAGAATAAGCCTCGGGAGGACGAAAATGACCTAAATGTTCAACCAATGACACAAAATCACTTATTGGATGCACAAGATTGGTTAAAAACCCTAATTGGACGAGAATAAGCCTTGGGAGGACGAAAATGACCTAAATGTTCAACCAATGACACAAATGTACTTATTGGATGCACAAGATTGGTTAAAAACCATAATTGGACGACAATAAGCCTAGGGAGGACGAAAATGACCTAAATGTTAAACCAATGACACAAAATCACTTATTGTGTGCACAAGATTGGTTAAAATCCCTAATTAGGCGAGACTAAGCCTTGGGAGGACGCATATGACCTAAATGTTCAACCAATGACACAAAATCACTTATTGGATGCACAAGATTGGTTAAAAACCCTAATTGGACGAGAATAAGCCTTGGGAGGACGAAAATGACCTAAATGTTCAACCAATGACACAAAATCACTTATTGGATGCACAAGATTGGTTAAAAACCCTAATTGGAAGAGAATAAGCCAAGGGAGGACGAAAATGACCTAAATGTTCAACCAATGACACAAAATCACTTATTGGATGCACAAGATTGGTTAAAAACCCTAATTGGACGAGAATAAGCCTAGGGAGGACGAAAATGACCTAAATGTTCAACCAATGATACAAAATTAATTATTGAATGCACAAGATTGATTAAAAACCCTAATTGGACGAGAATAAGCCTTGGGAGGACGAAAATGACCTAAATGTTCAACCAATGACACAAAATCACTTATTGGATGCACAAGATTGGTTAAAAACCCTAATTGGAAGAGAATAAGCATAGGGAGGACGAAAATGACCTAAATGTTCAACGAATTACACAAAATCACATATTGGATGCACAAGATTGGTTAAAAACCCTAATTGGATGAGAATAAGCCTTGGGAGGACGAAAATGACCTAAATGTTCAACCAATGGCATAAAATCACTTATTGGATGCACAAGATTGGTTAAAAACCCTAATTGGACGAGAATAAGCCTAGGGAGGACGAAAATGACCTAAATGTTCAACCAATGACACAAAATCACTTATTGGATGCACAAGAATGCTTAAGAACCCTAATTGAACGAGAAAAAGCCTTGGGAGGACGAAAATGACCTAAATGTTCAACCAATGGCACAAAATCACTTATTGGATGCACAAGATTGGTTAAAAACCCTAATTGGACGAGAATAAGCCTTGGGAGGACAAAAAATGACCTAAATGTTCAACCAATGACACAAATGTACTTATTGGATGCACAAGATTGGTTAAAAACCCTAATTGGACAAGAATAAGCCTAGGGAGGACGAAAATGACCTAAATGTTCAACCAATGACACAAATGTACTTATTGGATGCACAAGATTGGTCAAAAACCCTAATTGGACGAGAATAAGCCTTGGGAGGACGAAAATGACCTAAATGTTCAACCAATGAAGCAAAATCACTTATCGGATGCACAATATTGGTTAAAAACCCTAATTGGACAAGAATAAGCCGTGGGAGCACGAAAATGACCTAAATGTTCAACCAATGACAGAAAATCACTTATTGGATGCACAAGATTGGTTAAAAACCCTAGTTGGACGAGAATAAGCATTGGGAGGACGAAAATGACCTAAATGTTCAACCAATGACACAAATGTACTTATTGGATGCACAAGATTGGTTAAAAACCCTAATTGGACGAGAATAAGCCTTGGGAGGACGAAAATGACCTAAATGTTCAACCAATGACACAAATGAACTTATCGGATACACAAGATTGGTTAAAAACCCTAATTGGACGAGAATAAGCCTTGGGAGGACGAAAATGACCTAAATGTTCAACCAATGACACAAATGTACTTATTGGATGCACAAGATTGGTTAAAAACCCTAATTGGACGAGAATAAGCCGAAGGAGGACGAAAATGACCTAAATGTTCAACCAATGACACAAATGTACTTATTGGATGCACAAGATTGGTTAAAAACCCTAATTGGACGAGAATAAGCCTTGGGAGGACGAAAATGACCTAAATGTTCAATCAATGACACAAATGTACTTATTGGATGCACAATATTGGTTAAAAACCCTAATTGGACGAGAATAAGCCTAGGGAGGACGAAAATGACCTAAATGTTCAACCAATGACACAAAATCACTTATTGGATGCACAAGATTGGTTAAAAACCCTAATTGGACGAGAATAAGCCTAGGGATGACGAAAATGACCTAAATGTTCAACCAATGACACAAAATCACTTATTTGATGCACAAGATTGGTTAAAAAGCCTAATTGGATGAGAATAATCCTTGGGAGGACGAAAATGACCTAAATGTTCAACCAATGACACAATTGTACTTATTGGATGCACAAGATTGGTTAAAAACCCTAATTCGACGAGAATAAGCCTAGGGAGGACGAAAATGACCTAAATGTTCAACCAATGACACAAAATCACTTATTGGATGCACAAGATTGGTTAAAAACCCTAATTGGACGAGAATAAGCCTAGGGAGGACGAAAAATGACCTAAATGTTCAACCAATGACACAAAATCACTTATTGGATGCACAAGATTGTTTAAAAACCCTAATTAACGAGAATAAGCCTTGGGAGGACGAAAATGACCTAAATGTTCAACCAATGACACAAAAGTACGTATTGGATGCACAATATTGGTTAAAAACCCTAATTGGACGAGAATAAGCCTTAGGAGGACGAAAATGACCTAAATGTTCAACCAATGACACAAATGTACTTATTGGATGCACAAGATTGGTTAAAAACCCTAATTGGACGAAAATAAGCCTTGGGAGGACGACAATGACCTAAATGTTCAACCAATGACACAAATGTACTTATTGGATGCACAAGATTGGTTAAAATTCCTAATTGGACGAGAATAAGCCTTAGGAGGATGAAAAATGACCTAAATGTTCAAACAATGACACAAAATCACTTATTGGATGAACAAGATTGGTTAAAAACCCTAATTGGACGAGAATAAGCCTTGGGAGGAGAAAAATGACCTAAATGTTCAAACAATGACACAAAATCACTTATTGGATGCACAAGATTGGTTCAAAACCCTAATTGGACGAGAATAAGCTTAGGGAGGACGAAAATGACCTAAATGTTCAACCAATGACACATAATCACTTATTGGATGCACAAGATTGGTTAAAAACCCTAATTGGACGAAAATAAGCCTTGGGAGGACGACAATGACCTAA
>JBBPBP010000502.1:36369-47554 GCA_037974735.1 Cicer chorassanicum
AAATGTTCAACCAATGACACAAAATCACTTATTGGATGCACAAGATTGGTTAAAAACCCTAATTGGAGTAGAATAAGCCTAGTGAGGACGAAAAATGACCTAAATGTTCAACCAATGACACAAAATCACTTATTGGATGCACAAGATTGTTTAAAAACCCTAATTAACGAGAATAAGCCTTAGGAGGACGAAAATGACCTAAATGTTCAACCTATGAAACAAAAGTACGTATTGGATGCACAATATTGGTTAAAAACCCTAATTGGACGAGAACAAGCCTTGGGAGGACGAAAATGACCTAAATGTTCAACCAATGACACAAATGTACTTATTGGATGCACAAGATTGGTTAAAAACCCTAATTGGACGAAAATAAGCCTTGGGAGGACGACAATGACCTAAATGTTCAACCAATGACACAAATGTACTTATTGGATGCACAAGATTGGTTAAAATTCCTAATTGGACGAGAATAAGCCTTAGGAGGACGAAAAATGACCTAAATGTTCAAACAATGACACAAAATCACTTATTGGATGCACAAGATTGTTTAAAAACCCTAATTAACGAGAATAAGCCTTGGGAGGACGAAAATGACCTAAATGTTCAACCAATGACACATAATCACTTATTGGATGCACAAGATTGGTTAAAACCCCTAATTGGATGAGAATAAGCCTTGGGAGGACGAAAATGACCTAAATGTTCATCCAATGACACAAATGTACTTATTGGATGCACATGATTGGTTAAAAATCCTAATTGGACGAGAATAAGCCTTAGGAGGACGCAAATGACCTAAATGTTCAACCAATGACACAAAATCACTAATTGGATGCACAAGATTGGTTAAAAACCCTAATTGCACGAGAATAAGCCTTAGGAGGACGAAAAATGACCTAAATGTTCAAACAATGACACAAAATCACTTATTGGATGAACAAGATTGGTTAAAAACCCTAATTGGACGAGAATAAGCCTAGGGAGGACGAAAATGACCTAAATGTTCAACCAATGACACAAAATCACTTATTGGATCCACAAGATTGGTTAAAAACGCTAATTGGAGGAGAATAAGCCTAAGGAGGACGAAAATGACCTAAATGTTCAACCAATGACACAAAATCACTTATTGGATGCACAAGATTGGTTAAAAACCCTAATTGGAGGAGAATAAGCCTAGGGAGGACGAAAAATGACCTAAATGTTCAACCAATGACACAAAATCACTTATTGGATGCACAATATTGGTTAAAAACCCTAATTGGGTGAGAATAAGCCTTGGGAGGACGAAAATGACCTAAATGTTCAACCAATGACACAAAATCACTTATTGGATGCACAAGATTGGTTAAAAACCCTAATTGGACGAAAATAAGACTTGGGAGGACGAAAATGACCTAAATGTTCAACCAATGACACAAATGTACTTATTGGATGCACAAGATTGGTTAAAAACCCTAATTAGACGAGAATAAGCCTAGGGAGGAAGAAAATGACCTAAATGTACAACCAATGACACATAATCACTTATTGGATGCACAAGATTGGTTCAAATCCCTAATTGGACGAGAATAAGCCTAGGGAGGACGAAAATGACCTAAATGTTCAACCAATGACACATAATCACTTATTGGATGCACAAGATTGGTTAAAACCCCTAATTGGACGAGAATAAGCCTTGGGAGGACGAAAATGACCTAAATGTTCATCCAATGACACAAATGTACTTATTGGATGCACAAGATTGGTTAAAAATCCTAATTGGACGACAATAAGCCTTAGGAGGACGAAAATGACCTAAATGTTCAACCAATGACACAAAATAACTAATTGGATGCACAAGATTGGTTAAAAACCCTAATTGCACGAGAATAAGCCTTAGGAGGACGAAAAATGACCTAAATGTTCAAACAATGACACAAAATCACTTATAGGATGAACAAGATTGGTTAAAAACCCTAATTGGACGAGAATAAGCCTAGGGAGGACGAAAATGACCTAAATGTTCAACCAATGACCCAAAATCACTTATTGGATGCAGAAGATTGGTTAAAAACCCTAATTGGAGGAGAATAAGCCTAAGGAGGACGAAAATGACCTAAATGTTCAACCAATGACACAAAATCACTTATTGGATGCACAAGATTGGTTAAAAACCCTAATTGGAGGAGAATAAGCCTAGGGAGGACGAAAAATGACCTAAATGTTCAACCAATGACACAAAATCACTTATTGGATGCACAAGATTGTTTAAAAACCCTAATTAACGAGAATAAGCCTTGGGAGGACGAAAATGACCTAAATGTTCAACCAATGACACAAAAGTACGTATTGGATGCACAATATTGGTTAAAAACCCTAATTGGACGAGAATAAGCCTTGGGAGGACGAAAATGACCTAAATGTTCAACCAATGACACAAATGTACTTATTGGATGCACAAGATTGGTTAAAAACCCTAATTGGACGAAAATAAGCCTTGGGAGGACGACAATGACCTAAATGTTCAACCAATGACACAAATGTACTTATTGGATGCACAAGATTGGTTAAAAATCCTAATTGGACGAGAATAAGCCTTAGGAGGACGAAAATGACCTAAATGTTCAACCAATGACACAAAATCACTAATTGGATTCACAAGATTGGTTAAAAACCCTAATTGGACGAGAATAAGCCTTGGGAGGACAAAAATGACCTAAATGTTCAAACAATGACACAAAATCACTTATTGGATGCACAAGATTGGTTAAAAACCCTAATTGGACGAGAATAAGCCTAGGGAGGACGAAAATGACCTAAATGTTCAACCAATGACACATAATCACTTATTGGATGCACAAGATTGGTTAAAACCCCTAATTGGACGAGAAAAAGCCTTGGGAGGATGAAAATGACCTAAATGTTCATCCAATGACACAAATGTACTTATTGGATGCACAAGATTGGTTAAAAATCCTAATTGGACGAGAATAAGCCTTAGGAGGACTAAAATGACCTAAATGTTTAACCAATGACACAAAATCACTAATTGGATGCACAAGATTGGTTAAAAACCCTAATTGCACGAGAATAAGCCTTGGGAGGACGAAAAATGACCTAAATGTTCAAACAATGACACAAAATCACTTATTGGATGAACAAGATTGGTTAAAAACCCTAATTGGACGAGAATAAGCCTAGGGAGGACGAAAATGACCTAAATGTTCAACCAATGACACAAAATCACTTATTGGATGCACAAGATTGGTTAAAAACCCTTATTGGACGAGAATAAGCCTAGGGAGGACGAAAATGACCTAAATGTTCAACCAATGACACTAAATCACTTATTGGATGCACAAGATTGGTTAAAAACCCTAATTGGACGAGAATAAGCCTTGGGAGGACGAAAATGACCTAAATGTTCAACCAATGACACAAATGTACTTATTGGATGGACAAGATTGGTTAAAAACCCTAATTGGACGAGAATAAGCCTTGGGAAGACTAAAATGACCTAAATGTTCAACCAATGACACAAATGTACTTATTGGATGCACAAGATTGGTTAAAAACCCTAATTGGACGAGAATAAGCCTTGGGAGGACGAAAATGACCTAAATGTTCAACCAATGACACAAAATCACGTATTGGATGCACAAGATTGGTTCAAAACCCTAATTGGACGAGAATAAGCCTAGGGAGGACGAAAATGACCTAAATGTTCAACCAATGACACAAAATCACTTATTGGATGCACAAGATTGGTTAAAAACCCTAATTGGACGAGAATAAGCCTTGGGAGGACGAAAATGACCTAAATGTTCAACCAATAACACAAAATCACTTATTGGATGCACAAGATTGGTTAAAAACCCTAATTAGACGAGAATAAGCCTTGGGAGGACGAAAATGACCTAAATGTTCAACCAATGACACAAATGTACTTATTGGATGCACAAGATTGGTTAAAAACCCTAATTGGACGAGAATAAGCCTTGAGAGGACGAAAATGACCTAAATGTTCAACGAATGACACAAATGTACTTATTGGATGCACAAGATTGGTTAAAAACCCTAATTGGACGAGAATAAGCCTTGGGAGGACGAAAATGACCTAAATGTTCAACCAATGACACAAAATCACTTATTGGATGCACAAGATTGGTTAAAAATCTTAATTAACCGAGAATAAGCCTTGGGAGGACGAAAATTACCTAAATGTTCAACCAATGACAGAAAATCACTTATTGGATGCACAAGATTGGTTAAAAACCCTAATTGGACGAGAATAAGCTTTGGGAGGACGAAAATGACCTAAATGTTCAACCAATGACACAAATGTACTTATTGGATGCACAAGATTGGTTAATAACCCTAATTGGACAAGAATAAGCCTTGGGAGGACGAAAATGACCTAAATGTTCAAACAATGACATAAAATCACTTATTGGATGCACAAGATTGGTTCAAAACCCTAATTGGACGAGAATAAGCCTAGGGAGGACGAAAATGACCTAAATGTTCAACCAATGACACAAAATCACTTATTGGATGCACAAGATTGGTTAAAAACCCTAATTGGACGAGAATAAGCCTTGGGAGGACGAAAATGACCTAAATGTTGAACCAATGACACAAATGTACTTATTGGATGCACAAGATTGGTTAAAAACCGTAATTGGATGAGAATAAGCCTTCGGAGTAAGAAAATGAACTAAATGTTCAACAATGACTCAAAATCACTTATGGGATGCAAAAGATTGGTTAAAAACCCTATTTGGACGAGAATAAGCCTAGGGAGGACGAAAATGACCTAAATGTTCAACCAATGACACAAATGTACTTATTGGATGCACAAGATTGGTTAAAACCCCTAATTGGACGAGAATAAGCCTTGGGAGGACGAAAATGACCTAAATGTTCATCCAATGACACAAATGTACTTATTGGATGCACAAGATTGGTTAAAAATCCTAATTGGACGACAATAAGCCTTAGGAGGACGAAAATGACCTAAATGTTCAACCAATGACACAAAATCACTAATTGGATGCACAAGATTGGTTAAAAACCCTAATTGCACGAGAATAAGCCTTATGAGGACGAAAAATGACCTAAATGTTCAAACAATGACACAAAATCACTTATTGGATGAACAAGATTGGTTAAAAACCCTAATTGGACGAGAATAAGCCTAGGGAGGACGAAAATGACCTAAATGTTCAACCAATGACACAAAATCACTTATTGGATGCACAAGATTGGTTAAAAACCCTAATTGGAGGAGAATAAGCCTAAGGAGGACGAAAATGACCTAAATGTTCAACCAATGACACAAAATCACTTATTGGATGCACAAGATTGGTTAAAAACCCTAATTGGAGGAGAATAAGCCTAGGGAGGAAGAAAAATGACCTAAATGTTCAACCAATGACACAAAATCACTTATTGGATGCACAAGATTGTTTAAAAACCCTAATTAACGAGAATAAGCCTTGGGAGGACAAAAATGACCTAAATGTTCAACCAATGACACAAAAGTACGTATTGGATGCACAATATTGGTTAAAAACCCTAATTGGACGAGAATAAGCCTTGGGAGGACGAAAATGACCTAAATGTTCAACCAATGACACAAAATCACTTATTGGATGCACAAGATTGGTTAAAAATCCTAATTGGACGAGAAGAAGCCTAGGGAGGACGAAAAATGACCTAAATGTTCAACCAATTACACAAAATCACTTGTTGGATGCACAAGATTGTTTAAAAACCCTAATTAACGAGAATAAGCCTTGGGAGGACCAAAATGACCTAAATGTTCAACCAATGACACAAAAGTACGTATTGGATGCACAATATTGGTTAAAAACCCTAATTGGACGAGAATAAGCCTTGGGAGGACGAATATGACCTAAATGTTCAACCAATGACACAAATGTACTTATTGGATGCACAAGATTGGTTAAATACCCTAATTGGACGAAAATAAGCCTTGGGAGGACGACAATGACCTAAATGTTCAACCAATGACACAAATGTACTTATTGGATGCACAAGATTGGTTAAAATTCCTAATTGGACGAGAATAAGCCTTAGGAGGACGACAATGACCTAAATGTTCAACCAATGACACAAAATCACTAATTGGATTCTCAAGATTGGTTAAAAACCCTAATTGGACGAGAATAAGCCTTGGGAGGACAAAAATGACCTAAATGTTCAACCAATGACACAAAATCACTTATTGGATGCACAAGATTGGTTAAAAACCCTAATTGGACGAGAATAAGCCTTGGGAGGACGAAAATGACCTAACTGTTCAACCAATGACACAAATGTACTTATTGGATGCACAAGAATGGTTAAAAACCCTAATTGGACGAGAATAAGCCTTGGGAGGACGAAAATGACCTAAATGTTCAACCAATGACACAAAATCACTTATTGGATGCACAAGATTGGTTAAAAACCCTAATTGGAAGAGAATAAGCCTAGGGAGGAGGACAATGACCTAAATGTTCAATCAATGACACTAAATCACTTATTGGATGCACAAGATTGGTTAAAAACCCTAATTGGACGAGAATAAGCCTTCGGAGGACGAAAAGGACCTAAATATTCAACCAATGACACAAAATCACTAATTGGATGCACAAGATTGGTTAAAAATCCTAATTGGACGAGAATAAGCCTTGGGAGGACGAAAATGAACTAAATGTTCAACCAATGACACAAATGTACTTATTGGATGCACAAGATTGGTTAAAAACCCTAATTGGACGAGAATAAGCCTTGGGAGGACGAAAATGACCTAAATGTTAGACCAATGACACAAAATGACTTATTGGATGCACAAGATTGGTTAAAACTCCTAATTGGACGAGAATAAGTCTAGGGACAACGAAAATGACCTAAATGTTCAACCAATGACACAAAATCACTTATTGGATGCACAAGATTGGTTAAAAACCCTAATTGGACGAGAATAAGCCTTGGGAGGACGAAAATGACCTAAATGTTCAACCAATGACACAAAATCACTTATTGGATGCACAAGATTGGTTAAAAACCCTAATTGGAAGAGAATAAGCCTTGGGAGGACGAAAATGACCTAAATGTTCAACCCATGACACAAATGTACTTATTGGATGCACAAGATTGGTTAAAAACCATAATTGGACGAGAATAAGCCTTGAGAGGACGAAAATGACCTAAATGTTCAACCAATGACATAAAATCACGTATTGGATGCACAAGATTGGTTAAAAACTCTAATTGGACGAGAATAAGCCTTGGGAGGATGAAAATGACCTAAATGTTCAAACAATTACACAAAATCACTTATTGGATGCACAATATTGGTTAAAAACCCTAATTGGACGAGAATAAGCCTTGGGAGGACGAAAATGACCTAAATGTTCAACCAATGACACAAAATCACTTATTGGATGCACAAGATTGGTTAAAAACCCTAATTGGAAGAGAATAAGACTTGGGAGGACGAAAATGACATAAATGTTCAACCAATGACACAAATTATCTTATTGGATGCACAAGATTGGTTAAAAACCCTAATTGGACGAGAATAATCCTTGGGAGGACGAAAATGACCTAAATGTTCAACCCATGACACAAATGTACTTATTGGATGCACAAGATTGGTTAAAAACCCTAATTGGACGAGAATAAGCCTTGAGAGGACGAAAATGACCTAAATGTTCAACCAATGACATAAAATCACGTATTGAATGCACAAGATTGGTTAAAAACTCTAATTGGACGAGAATAAGCCTTGGGAGGATGAAAATGACCTAAATGTTCAAACAATTACACAAAATCACTTATTGGATGCACAATATTGGTTAAAAACCCTAATTGGACGAGAATAAGCCTTGGGAGGACGAAAATGACCTAAATGTTCAACCAATGACACAAAATCACTTATTGGATGCACAAGATTGGTTAAAAACCCTAATTGGACGAGAATAAGCCTTGGGAGGACGAAAATGACCTAAATGTTCAACCAATGACACAAAATCACTTATTGGATGCACAAGATTGGTTAAAAACCCTAATTGGAAGAGAATAAGCCTTGGGAGCACGAAAATGACCTAAATGTTCAATCAATGACACAAATGTACTTATTGGATGCACAAGATTGGTTAAAAACCCTAATTGGACGAGAATAAGCCTTGGGAGGACGAAAATAACCTAAATGTTCAAACAATGACACAAAATCACTTATTGGATGCACAAGATTGGTTAAAAACCCTAATTGGACGAGAATAAGCCTTGGGATGACGAAAATGACCTAAATGTTCAACCAATGACACAAAATCACTTATTGGATGCACAAAATTGGTTAAAAACCCTAATTGGACGAGAATAAGCCTTGGGAGGACGAAAATGACCTAAATGTTCAACCAATGACACAAATGTACTTATTGGATGCACAACATTGGTTAAAAACCCTAATTGGACGAGCATAAGCCTAGGGAGGACGAAAATGACCTAAATGTTCAACCAATGACACAAATGAACTTATTGGATGCACAAGATTGGTTAAAAACCCTAATTGGACGAGAATAAGCCTTGGGAGGACGAAAATGACCTAAATGTTCAAACAATGACACAAAATCACTTATTGGATGCACAAGATTGGTTCAAAACCCTAATTGGACGAGAATAAGCCTAGGGAGAACGAAAATGACCTAAATGTTCAACCAATGACACAAATGTACTTATTGGATGCACAAGATTGGTTAAAAACCCTATTTGGACGAGAATAAGCCTTGGGAGGACCAAAATGACCTAAATGTTCAACCAATGACACAAAATCACTTATTGGATGCACAAGATTGGTTAAAAACCCTAATTGGACGAGAATAAGCCTAGGGAGGACGAAAATGACCTAAATGTTCAACCAATGACACAAAATCACTTATTGGATGCACAAGATTGGTTCAAAACCCTAATTGGATGAGAATAAGCCTAGGGAGGACGAAAAATGACCTAAATGTTCAACCAATGACACAAAATCACTTATTGGATGCACAAGATTGGTTAAAAACCCTAATTGGACGAGAATAAGCCTAGGGAGGACGAAAATGACCTAAATGTTCAACCAATGACACAAAATCACTTATTGGATGCACAATATTTGTTCAAAACCCTAATTGGACGAGAATAAGCCTAGGGAGGACGAAAATGACCTAAATGTTCAACCAATGACACAAAATCACTTATTGGATGCACAAGATTGGTTAAAAACCCTAATTGGACGAGAATAAGCCTAGGGAGGACGAAAATGAGCTAAATATTCAACCATTGACACAAAATCACTTATTGGATGCACAAGATTGGTTCAAAACCCTAATTGGACGAGAATAAGCCTAGGGAGGACGAAAATGACCTAAATGTTCAACCAATGACACAAAATCACTTATTGGATGCACAAGATTGGTTAAAAACCCTAATTGGACGAGAATAAGCCTAGGGAGGACGAAAATGACCTAAATGTTCAACCAATGACACAAAATCACTTATTGGATGCACAAGATTGGTTAAAAACCCTAATTGGACGAGAATAAGCTTTTGGAGGTCATAAATGACCTAAATGTTCAACTAATGACACAAATGTACTTATTGGATGCACAAGATTGTTAAAAAACCCTAATTGGACGAGAATAAGTATTGGGAGGACGAAATTGACCTAAATGTTCAACCAATGACACAAAATCACTTATTGGATGCACAAGATTGGTTAAAAACCCTAATTGGACGAGAATAAGCCTTGGGAGGACGAAAATGACCTAAATGTTCAACCAATGACACAAATGTACTTATTGGATGCACAAGATTGGTTAAAAACCCTAATTGAACGAGATTAAGCCTTGGGAGGACGAAAAATGACCTAAATGTTCAACCAATGACACAAAATCACTTATTGGATGCACAAGATTGGTTAAAACCCCTAATTGGAAGAGAATAAGCCTTAGGAGGACGAAAATGACCGAAATGTTCAACCAATGACACAAATGTACTTATCGGATGCACAAGATTGGTTAAAAACCCTAATTGGAGGAGAATAAGCCTTGGGAGGACGAAAATTACCTAAATGTTCAACCAATGGCACAAAATCACTTATTGGATGCACAAGTTGGTTAAAAACCCTAATTGGACGAGAATAAGCCTTGGGAGGACGAAAATGACCAAAATGTTCAACCAATGACACAAATGTACTTATTGGATGCACAAGATTGGTTAAAACCCCTAATTGGACGAGAATAAGCCTTGAGAGGACGAAAATGACCTAAATGTTCAACCAATGACACAAAATCACTTATTGGATGCACAAGATTGGTTCAAAACCCTAATTGGACGAGAATAAGCCTAGGGAGGACGAAAATGACCTAAATGTTCAACCAATGACACAAAATCACTTATTGGATGCACAAGATTGGTTAAAAACCCTAATTGGAGGAGAATAAGCCTAAGGAGGACGAAAATGACCTAAATGTTCAACCAATGACACAAAATCACTTATTGGATGAACAAGATTGGTTAAAAACCCTAATTGGAGGAGAATAAGCCTAGGGAGGACGAAAAATGACCTAAATGTTCAACCAATGACACAAAATCACTTATTGGATGCACAAGATTGTTTAAAAACCCTAATTAACGAGAATAAGCCTTGGGAGGACGAAAATGACCTAAATGTTCAACCAATGACACAAAAGTACGTATTGGATGCACAATATTGGTTAAAAACCCTAATTGGACGAAAATAAGACATGGGAGGACGAAAATGACCTAAATGTTCAACCAATGACACAAATGTACTTATTGGATGCACAAGATTGGTTAAAAACCCTAATTAGACGAGAATAAGCCTAGGGAGGAAGAAAATGACCTAAATGTACAACCAATGACACATAATCACTTATTGGATGCACAAGATTGGTTCAAAACCCTAATTGGACGAGAATATGCCTTGGGAGGACGAAAATGACCTAAATGTTCAAACAATGACACAAAATCACTTATTGGATGCACAAGATTGGTTCAAAACCCTAATTGGACGAGAACAAGCCTAGGGAGGACGAAAATGACCTAAATGTTCAACCAATGACACAAAATCACTTATTGGATGCACAAGATTGGTTAAAAACCCTAATTGGACGAGAATAAGCCT
>JBBPBP010000502.1:49241-66603 GCA_037974735.1 Cicer chorassanicum
GAAAATGACCTAAATGTACAACCAATGACACATAATCACTTATTGGATGCACAAGATTGGTTCAAAACCCTAATTGGACGAGAATATGCCTTGGGAGGACGAAAATGACCTAAATGTTCAAACAATGACACAAAATCACTTATTGGATGCACAAGATTGGTTCAAAACCCTAATTGGACGAGAACGAGCCTAGGGAGGACGAAAATGACCTAAATGTTCAACCAATGACACAAAATCACTTATTGGATGCACAAGATTGGTTAAAAACCCTAATTGGACGAGAATAAGCCTTGGGAGGATGAAAATGACCTAAATGTTCAACCAATGACACAAATGTACTTATTGGATGCACAAGATTGGTTAAAAACCCTAATTGGACGAGAATAAGCCTTAGGAGGATGAAAATGACCTAAATGTTCAACCAATGACACAAAATCACTTATTGGATGCACAAGATTTGTTAAGAACCCTAATTGGATAAGAATTATCCTAGGGAGGACGAAAATGACCTAAATGTTCAACCAATGACACAAATGTACTTATTGGATGCACAAGATTGGTTAAAACCCCTAATTGGACGAGAATAAGCCTAAGGAGGACGAAAATGACCTAAATGTTCAACCAATGACACAAAATCACTTATTGGATGCACAAGATTGGTTAAAAACCCTAATTGGACGAGAATAAGCCTTGGGAGGATGAAAATGACCTAAATGTTCAACCAATGACACAAATGTACTTATTGGATGCACAAGATTTGTTAAAAACCCTAATTGGACGAGAATAACCGTAGGGAGGACGAAAATGACCTAAATGTTCAACCAATGACACATATTCACTTATTGGATGCACAAGATTAGTTAAAAACCCTAATTGGACGAGAATAAGCCTAGGGAGGACGAAAATGACCTAAATGTTCAACCAATGACACAAATGTACTAATTGGATGCACAAGATTGGTTAAAAACCCTAATTGGACGAGAATAAGCATTGGCAGGTTGAAAATGACCTAAATGTTCAACCAATGACACAAATGTACTAATTGGATGCACAAGATTTGTTAAAAACCCTAATTGGACGAGAATAAGGCTAGGGAGGACGAAAATGACCTAAATGTTCAACCAATGACACATATTCACTTATTGGATGCACAAGATTGGTTAAAAACCCTAATTGGACGAGAATAAGCATTGGGAGGACGAAAATGACCTAAATGTTCAACCAATGACACAAATGTACTAATTGGATGCACAAGATTGGTTAAAAACCCTAATTGCACGAGAATAAGCCTAGGGAGGACGAAAATGACCTAAATGTTCAACCAATGACACAAATGTACTTATTGGATGCACAAGATTGGTTAAAACCCCTAATTGGACGAGAATAAGCCTTGGGAGGACGAAAATGACCTAAATGTTCAACGAATGACACAAAATCACTTATTGGATGCACAAGAGTGGTTAAAAACCCTAGTTGGACGAGAATAAGCCTTGGGAGGTCGAAAATGACCTAAATGTTCAACCAATGACACAAATGTACTTATTGGATGCACAAGATTGGTTAAAAACCCTAATTGGACGAGAATAAGCCTTGGGAGGATGAAAATGACCTAAATGTTCAACCAATGACACAAATGTACTTATTGGATGCACAAGATTGGTTAAAAACCCTAATTGGACGAGAATAAGCCTTGGGAGGTCGAAAATGACCTAAATGTTCAACCAATGACACAAATGTACTTATTGGATGCACAAGATTGGTTAAAATCCCTAATTGGACAAGAATAAGACTAGGGAGGACGAAAATGACCTAAATGTTCAACCAATGACACAAATGTACTTATTGGATGCACAAGATTGGTTAAAAACCCTAATTGGACGAGAATAAGCCTAGGGAGGACGAAAATGACCTAAATGTTCAACCAATGACACAAAATCACTTATTGGATGCACAATATTGGTTAAAAACCCTAATTGGACGAGAATAAGCCTTGGGAGGACGAAAATGACCCAAATGTTCAACCAATGACACAAAATCACTTATTGGCTGCACAAGATTGGTTAAAAACCCTAATTGGACGAGAATAAGCCTTGGGAGGATGAAAATGACCTAAATGTTCAACCAATGACACAAATGTACTTATTGGATGCACAAGATTGGTTAAAAACCCTAATTGGACGAGAATAAGCCTTGGGAGGACGAAAATGACCTAAATGTTCATCCAACGACACAAAATCACTTATTGGATGCACAAGATTGGTTAAAAACCCTAATTGGACGAGAATAAGCCTTGGGAGGACGAAAATGACCTAAATGTTCAACCAATGACACAAATGTAATTATTGGATGCACAAGATTGGTTAAAAACCCTAATTGGACGAGAATAAGCCTTAGGAGGACGAAAATGACCTAAATGTTCAACCAACGACACAAAATCACTTATTGGATGCACAAGATTGGTTAAAAACCCTAATTGGACGAGAATAAGCCTTGGGAGGATGAAAATGACCTAAATGTTCAACCAATGACACAAATGTACTTATTGGATGCACAAGATTGGTTAAAAACCCTAATTGGACGAGAATAAGCCTTGAGAGGACGAAAATGACCTAAATGTTAGACCAATGACACAAAATCACTTATTGGATGCACAAGATTGGTTAAAAACCCTAATTGGACAAGAATAAGTCCCTGGAGGACGAAAATGACCTAATGGTTCAACCAATGACACAAAATCACTTATTGGATGCACAAGATTGGTTAACAACCCTGATTGGACGAGAATAAGCTTTGGGAGGACGAAAATAACCTAAATGTTCAACCAATGACACAAAATCACTTATTGGATGCACAAGATTGGTTAAAAACCCTAATTGGACGAGAATAAGCCTTGGGAGGACGAAAATGACCTAAATGTTCAACCAATGACACAAAGTCACTTATTGGATGCACAAGATTGGTTAAAAACCCTAATTGGACGAGAATAAGCCTTGGGAGGATGAAAATGACCTAAATGTTCAACCAATGACACAAATGTACTTATTGGATGCACAAGATTGGTTAAAAACCCTAATTGGACGAGAATAAGCTTAGGGAGGACGAAAATGACCTAAATGTTCAACCAATGACACAAATGTAGTTATTGGATGCACAAGATTGGTTAAAAACCCTAATTGGACGAGAATAAGCCTTGGGAGGATGAAAATGACCTAAATGTTCAACCAATGACACAAATGTACTTATTGGATGCACAAGATTGGTTAAAAACCCTAATTGGACGAGAATAAGCCTTGGGAGGACGAAAATGAACTAAATGTTCAACCAACAACACAAAATCACTTATTGGATGCACAAGATTGGTTAAAATCCCTAATTGGACGAGAATAAGCCTTGGGAGGATGAAAATGACCTAAATGTTCAACCAATGACACAAATGTACTTATTGGATGCACAAGATTGGTTAAAAACCCTAATTGGACGAGAATAAGCCTTGGGAGGACGAAAATGACCTAAATGTTCAACCAATGACACAAATGTACTTATTGGATGCACAAGATTGGTTAAAAACCCTAATTGGACGAGAATAAGCCTTGGGAGGACGAAAATGACCTAAATGTTCAACCAATGACACAAAATCAGTTATTGGATGCACAAGAATGGTTAAAAACCCTAATTGGACGAGAAAAAGCCTTGGGAGGACGAAAATGACCTAAATGTTCAACCAATGACACAAAATCACTTATTGGATGCACAAGATTGGTTAAAAACCCTAATTGGACGTGAATAAGCCTTGGGAGGACGAAAATGACCTAAATGTTCAACCAATGACACAAAATCACTTATTGGATCCACAAGATTGGTTAAAAACCCTAATTGGACGAGAATAAGCCTTGCGAGGACGAAAATGACCTAAATGTTCAACCAATGACACAGAATCACTTATTGGATGCACAATATTCGTTAAAACCCTAATTGGATGAGAATAAGCCTTGGGAGGACGAAAATGACCGAAATGTTCAACCAATGATACAAAATCACTTATTGGATGCACAAGATTGGTTAAAAACCCTAATTGGACGAGAATAAACCTTGCGAGGACGAAAATGACCTAAATGTTCAACCAATGACACAAAATCACTTATTGGATGCACAAGATTGGTTAAAAACCCTAATTGGACAAGAATAAGCCTTGGGAGGACGAAAATGACCTAAATGTTCAACCAATGACACAAAATCACTTATTGGAGGCACAAGATTGGTTAAAAACCCTAATTGGACGAGAATAAGCCTTGCGAGGACGAAAATGACCTTAATGTTCAACCAATGACACAAATGTACTTATTGGATGCACAAGATTGGTTAAAAACCCTAATTGGACGAGAATAAGCCTTGGGAGGACGAAAATGACCTAAATGTTCAACCAATGACACAAATGTACTTATTGGATGCACAAGATTGGTTAAAAACCCTAATTGGACGAGAATAAGCCTTGGGAGGACGAAAATGACCTAAATGTTCAACCAATGACACAAAATCACTTATTGGATGCACAAGATTGGTTAAAAACCCTAATTGGACAAGAATAAGCCTTGGGAGGATGAAAATGACCTAAATGTTCAACCAATGACACAAATGTACTTATTGGATGCACAAGATTGGTTAAAAACCCTAATTGGACGAGAATAAGCCTTGGGAGGACGAAAATGACCTAAATGTTCAACCAATGACACAAAATCACTTATTGGATGTACAAGATTGGTTAAAAACCCTAATTGGACGAGAATAAGCCTTGGGAGGATGAAAATGACCTAAATGTTCAACCAATGACACAAATGTACTTATTGGATGCACAAGATTGGTTAAAAACCCTAATTGGACGAGAATAAGCCTTGGGAGGACGAAAATGACCTAAATGTTCAACGAATGACACAAATGTACTTATTGGATTCACAAGATTGGTTAAAAACCCTAATTGGACGAGAATAAGCCTTGAGACGACGAAAATGACCTAAATGTTCAACCTATGACACAAAATCACTTATTGGATGCACAAGATTGGTTAAAAACCCTAATTGGACGAGAATACGCCTAGGGAGGACGAAAATGACCTAAATGTTCAACCAATGACACAAATGTACTTATTGGATGCACAAGAGTGGTTAAAAACCCTAACTGGACGAGAATAAGCCTTGGGAGGACGAAAATGACATAAATGTTCAACCAATGACACAAAATCACTTATTGGATGCACAAGATTGGTTAAAAACCCTAATTGGACGAAAATAAGACTTGGGAGGATGAAAATGACCTAAACGTTCAACCAATGACACAAATGTACTTATTGGATGCACAAGATTGGTTAAAAACCCTAATTAGACGAGAATAAGCCTAGGGAGGACGAAAATGACCTAAATATACAACCAATCACACAAAATCACTTATTGGATGCACAAGATTGGTTCAAAACCCTAATTGGACGAGAATATGCTTTGGGAGGACGAAAGTGACCTAAATGTTCAACCAATGACACAAAATCACTTATTGGATGCACAAGATTAGTTCAAAACCCTAATTGGACGAGAATAAGCCTTGGGAGGACGAAAATGACCTAAATGTTCTACCAATGACACAAAATCACTGGTTGGATGCACAAGATTGGTTCAAAACCCTAATTGGAGGAGAATAAACCTAGGGAGGACGAAAATGACCTAAATGTTCAACCAATGACACAAAATCACTTATTGGATGCACAAGATTGGGTAAAAACCCTAATTGGACGAGAATAAGCCTTGGGAGGATGAAAATGACCTAAATGTTCAACCAATGACACAAATGTACTTATTGGATGCACAAGATTGGTTAAAAACCCTAATTGGACGAGAATAAGCCTTGGGAGGACGAAAATGACCTAAATGTTCAACCAATGACACAAATGTACTTATTGGATGCACAAGATTGGTTAAAAACCCTAATTGGACGAGTATAAGCCTTTGGAGGATGAAAATGACCTAAATGTTCAACCAATGACACAAAATCACTTATTGGATGCACAAGATTGTTTAAAAACCCTAATTGGCTACAATAAGCCTTGGGAGGACGAAAATGTTCTAAATGTTCAACCAATGACACAAAATCACTTCTTGGATGCACAATATTGGTTAAAAATCCTATTTGGTCGAGAATAAGTCTTGGGAGGATGAAAATGACCTAAATATTCAACCAATGACACAAAATCACTTATTGGATGCACAAGATTGGTTAAAAACCCTAATTGGACGAGAATAAGCCTTGGGAGGACGAAAATGACCTAAATGTTCAACCAATGACACAAATGTACTTATTGGATGCACAAGATTGGTTAAAAACCCTAATTGGACGAGAATAAGCCTATGGAGGACGAAAATGACCTAAATGTTCAACCAACGAAACAAAATCACTTATTGGATGCAAAAGATTGGTTAAAAACCCTAATTGGACGAGAATAAGCCTTGGGAGGATGAAAATGACCTAAATGTTCAACCAATGACACAAATGTACTTATTGGATGCACAAGATTGGTTAAAAACCCTAATTGGACGAGAATAAGCCTTGGGAGGACGAAAATGACCTAAATGTATAACCAATGACACAAAATCACTTATTGGATGCACAAGATTGGTTAAAAACCCTAATTGGACGAGAATAAGCCTTGGGAGGATGAAAATGACCTAAATGTTCAACCAATGACACAAATGTACTTATTGGATGCACAAGATTGGTTAAAAACCCTAAT
Source organism: Cicer chorassanicum (assembly GCA_037974735.1). Taxonomy (NCBI): domain Eukaryota; kingdom Viridiplantae; phylum Streptophyta; class Magnoliopsida; order Fabales; family Fabaceae; genus Cicer; species Cicer chorassanicum. The sequence continues at coordinate 56,014 of JBBPBP010000502.1, forward strand.
TGGACGAGAATAAGCCTTGGGAGGACAAAAATGACCTAAATGTTCAAACAATGACACAAATGTACTTATTGGATGCACAAGATTGGTTAAAAACCCTAATTGGAAGAGAATAAGCCTAGGGAGGATGTAAATGACCTAAATGTTCAACCAATGACACAAAATCACTTATTGTATGCACAAGATTGTATAAAAACCCTAATTGGACGAGAATAAGCCTAGGGAGGTCGAAAATGACATAAATGTTCAGCCAATAACACAAATGTACTTATTGGATGCACAAGATTAGTTAAAAACCCTAATTGGACAAGAATAAGCCTAGAGAGGACGAAAATGACCTAAATGTTCAACCAATGAAACAAAATCACTTATTGGATGCACAAGATTGGTTCAAAACCCTAATTGGACGAGAATAAGCCTTGGGAGGACAAAAATGACCTAAATGTTCAAACAATGACACAAATGTACTTATTGGATGCACAAGATTGGTTAAAAACCCTAATTGGAGGAGAATAAGCCTAGGGAGGATGTAAATGACCTAAATGTTCAACCAATGACACAAAATCACTTATTGTATGCACAAGATTGTATAAAAACCCTAATTGGACGAGAATAAGCCTAGGGAGGTCGAAAATGACATAAATGTTCAGCCAATGACACAAATGTACTTATTGGATGCACAAGATTGGTTAAAAACCCTAATTGGACGAGAATAAGCCTAGGGAGGACGATAATGACCTAAATGTTCAACCGATGACACAAAATCGCTTATTGGATGCACAAGATTGGTTAAAAACCCTAATTGGACGATAATAAGCCTTGGGAGGACGAAAATGACCTAAATGTTCAACCTATGACACAAATGTACTTATTGGATGCACAAGATTGGTTAAAAACCCTAATTGGACGAGAATAAGCCTAGGGAGGACGAAAATGACCTAAATGTTCAACCAATGACACAAATGTACTTATTGGATGCACAAGATTGGTTAAAAACCCTAATTGGACGAGAATAAGCCTTGGAGGACGAAAATGACCTAAATGTTCAACCAATGACACAAATGTACTTATTGGATGCACAAGATTGGTTAAAAACCCTAATTGGACGAGAATAAGCGTTGGGAGGACGAAAATGACCTAAATGTTCAACCAATGACACAAATGTACTTATTGGATGCACAAGATTGGTTAAAAACCCTAATTGGACGAGAATAAGCCTAGGGAGGATGAAAATGACCTAAATGTTCAACCAATGACACAAACGTACTTATTGGATGCAAAAGATTGGTTAAAAACCCTAATTGGACGAGAATAAGCCTAGGGAGGACGAAAATGACCTAAATGTTCAACCAATGACACAAAATCACTTATTGGATGCACAAGATTGGTTAAAAACCCTAATTGGACGAGAATAAGCCTAGGGAGGACGAAAATGACCTAAATGTTCAACCAATGCCACAAATGTACTTATTGGATGCATAAGATTGGTTAAAAACCCTAATTCGACGAGAATAAGCCTTGGGAGGATGAAAATGACATAAATGTTCAACCAATGACACAAAATCACTTATTGTATGCACAAGATTGGTTAAAAACCCTAATTGGACGAGAATAGGCCTTGGGAGGACGAAAATGACCTAAATATTCAACCAATGACACAAATGTAGTTATTGGATGCACAAGATTGGTTAAAAACCCTAATTGGACGAGAATAAGCCTAGGGAGGACGAAAATGACCTAAATGTTCAACCAATGACACAAAATCACTTATTGGATGCACAAGATTGGTTAAAAACCCTAATTGGCCGAAAATAAGCCTTGGGAGGACGAAAATGACCTAAATGTTCAACCAATGACACAAATGTACTTATTGGATGCACAAGATTGCTTAAAAACCCTAATTGGACGAGAATAAGCCTTAGGAGGACGAAAACGACCTAAAAGTTCAACGAATGACACAAATGTACTTATTGGATGCACAAGATTGGTTAAAAACCCTAATTGGACGAGAATAAGCCTTGGGAGGACGAAAATGACCTAAATGTTCAACCAATGACACAAAATCACTTATTGGATGCACAAGATTGGTTAAAAACCCTAATTGGACGAGAATCAGCCTTGGGAGAACTAAAATGACCTAAATGTTCAACCAATGACACAAATGTACTAATTGGATGCACAACATTGGTTAAAAACCCTAATTGGACGAGAATAAGCCTTGGGAGGACGAAAATGACCTAAATGTTCAACCAATGACACAAATGTACTTATTGGATGCACAAGATTGGTTAAAAACCCTAATTGGACGAGAATAAGCCTTGGGAGGACGAAAAATGACCTAAATGTACAACCAATGACACAAATGTACTTATTGGATGCACAAGATTGGTTAAAAACCTTAATTAACCGAGAATAAGCCTTGGGAGGACGAAAATGACCTAAATGTTCAACCAACGACACAAAATCACTTATTGGATGCACAAGATTGGTTAAAAACCCTAATTGGACGAGAATAAGCCTTGGGAGGATGAAAATGACCTAAATGTTCAACCAATGACACAAATGTACTTATTGGATGCACAAGATTGGTTAAAAACCCTAATTGGACGAGAATAAGCCTTGAGAGGACGAAAATGACCTAAATGTTAGACCAATGACACAAAATCACTTATTGGATGCACAAGATTGGTTAAAAACCCTAATTGGACAAGAATAAGTCCCTGGAGGACGAAAATGACCTAATGGTTCAACCAATGACACAAAATCACTTATTGGATGCACAAGATTGGTTAACAACCCTGATTGGACGAGAATAAGCTTTGGGAGGACGAAAATAACCTAAATGTTCAACCAATGACACAAAATCACTTATTGGATGCACAAGATTGGTTAAAAACCCTAATTGGACGAGAATAAGCCTTGGGAGGATGAAAATGACCTAAATGTTCAACCAATGACACAAATGTACTTATTGGATGCACAAGATTGGTTAAAAACCCTAATTGGACGAGAATAAGCCTTGGAAGGACGAAAATGACCTAAATGTTCAACCAACGACACAAAATCACTTATTGGATGCACAAGATTGGTTAAAAACCCTAATTGGACGAGAATAAGCCTTGGGAGGACGAAAATGACCTAAATGTTCAACCAATGACACAAAATCACTTATTGGATGTACAAGATTGGTTAAAAACCCTAATTGGACGAGAATAAGCCTTGGGAGGATGAAAATGACCTAAATGTTCAACCAATGACACAAATGTACTTATTGGATGCACAAGATTGGTTAAAAACCCTAATTGGACGAGAATAAGCCTTGGGAGGACGAAAATGACCTAAATGTTCAACGAATGACACAAATGTACTTATTGGATGCACAAGAGTGGTTAAAAACCCTAATTGGACGAGAATAAGCCTTGGGAGGACGAAAATGACATAAATGTTCAACCAATGACACAAAATCACTTATTGGATGCACAAGATTGGTTTAAAACCCTAATTGGACGAAAATAAGACTTGGGAGGATGAAAATGACCTAAATGTTGAACCAATGACACAAATGTACTTATTGGATGCACAAGATTGGTTAAAAACCCTAATTAGACGAGAATAAGCCTAGGGAGGACGAAAATGACCTAAATGTACAACCAATGACACAAAATCACTTATTGGAAGCACAAGATTGGTTCAAAACCCTAATTGGACGAGAATATGCCTTGGGAGGACGAAAGTGACCTAAATGTTCAACCAAAGACACAAAATCACTTATTGGATGCACAAGATTAGTTCAAAACCCTAATTGGACGAGAATAAGCCTTGGGAGGACGAAAATGACCTAAATGTTCTACCAATGACACAAAATCACTTATTGGATGCACAAGATTGGTTCAAAACCCTAATTGGAGGAGAACAAACCTAGGGAGGCATAAAATGACCTAAATGTTCAACCAATGACACAAAATCACTTATTGGATGCACAAGATTGTTTAAAAACCCTAATTGGACGAGAATAAGCCTTGGGAGGACGAAAATGACCTAAATGTTCAACTAATGACACAAATGTACTTATTGGATGCACAAGATTGGTTAAAAACCCTAATTGGACGAAAATAGGCCTTGGGAGGACGAAAATGACCTAAATGTTCAACCAATGACACAAATGTACTTATTGGATGCACAAGATTGGTTAAAAATCCTAATTGGACGAGAATAAGCTTTGGGAGGACGAAAATGACCTAAATGTTCAACCAATGACACAAAATCACTTATTGGATGCACAAGATTGGTTAAAAACCCTAATTGGACGAGAATAAGCCTAGGGAGGACGAAAATGACCTAAATGTTCAACCAATGACACAAATTAACTTATTGGATGCCCAAGATTGGTTAAAAACCCTAATTGGACGAGAATAAGCCTTGGGAGGACGAAAATGACAAAAATGTTCAACCAATGGCACAAAATCACATATTGGATGCACAAAATTGGTTAAAAACCGTAATTGGACGAGATTAAGCCTAGGGAGTACGAAAATTACCTAAATGTTCAACCAATGACACAAAATCACTTATTGGATGCACAAGATTGTTTAAAAACCCTAATTGGACGAGAATAAGCCTTGAGAGAACGAAAATGACCAAAATGTTCAACCAATGACACAAAATCACTTATTGGTTGCACAAGATTGGTTAGAAACGCTAATTGGTTGAGAATAAGCCTAGGGACAACGAAAATGACCTAAATGTTCAACCAATGACACAAATGTACTTATTGGATGCACAAGATTGGTTAAAAACCCTAATTGGACGAGAATAAGCCTTGGGAGGATGAAAATGACCTAAATGTTCAACCAATGACACAAATGTACTTATTGGATGCACAAGATTGGTTAAAAACCCTAATTGGACGAGAATAAGCCTTGGGAGGATGAAAATGACCTAAATGTTCAACCAATGACACAAAATCACTTATTGGATGCACAAGATTGGTTAAAATCCTAATTGGACGAGAATAAGCCTAGGGAGGACGAAAATGACCTAAATGTTCAACCAATGACACAAATGTAGTTATTGGATGCACAAGATTGGTTAAAAAACCTAATTGGATGAGAATAACCAATGGGGGGACAAAAATAACCTAAATGTTCAACCAATGACACAAAATCACTTATTGGATGCACAAGATTATTTAGAAACGCTAATTGGAAGAGAATAAGCCTAGGGAGAACGAAAATCACCTAAATGTTCAACCAATGACACAAATGTACTTATTGGATGCACAAGATTGGTTAAAAACCCTAATTGGACGAGAATAAGCCTTGGGAGGACGAAAATGACCTAAATGTTCAACCAATGACACAAATGTACTTATTGGATGCACAAGATTGGTTAAAAACCCTAACTGGACAAGAAAAAGACTTGGGAGGACGAAAATAACCTAAATGTTCAACCAATGACACAAATGTACTTATTGGATGCACAAGATTGGTTAAAAACCCTAATTGGACGAGAATAAGCCTTGGGAGGACGAAAATGACCTAAATGTTCAACCAATGACACAAATGTACTTATTGGATGCACAAGATTGGTTAAAAACCCTAATTGGACGAGAATAAGCCTTGGGAGGACGAAAATGACATAATTGTTCAACCAATGACACAAATGTACTTATTGGATGCACAAGATTGGTTAAAAACCCTAATTGGACGAGAATAAGCCTTGGGAGGATGAAAATGACCTAAATGTTCAACCAATGACACAAATGTACTTATTGGATGCACAAGATTGGTTAAAAACCCTAATTGGACGAGAATAAGCCTTGGGAGGACGAAAATGACCTAAATGTTCAACCAATGACACAAATGTACTTATTGGATGCACAAGATTGGTTAAAAACCCTAATTGGACGAGTATAAGCCTTTGGAGGATGAAAATGACCTAAATGTTCAACCAATGACACAAAATCACTTATTGGATGCACAAGATTGTTTAAAAACCCTAATTGGCTACAATAAGCCTTGGGAGGACGAAAATGTTCTAAATGTTCAACCAATGACACAAAATCACTTCTTGGATGCACAATATTGGTTAAAAATCCTATTTGGTCGAGAATAAGTCTTGGGAGGATGAAAATGACCTAAATATTCAACCAATGACACAAAATCACTTATTGGATGCACAAGATTGGTTAAAAACCCTAATTGGACGAGAATAAGCCTTGGGAGGACGAAAATGACCTAAATGTTCAACCAATGACACAAATGTACTTATTGGATGCACAAGATTGGTTAAAAACCCTAATTGGACGAGAATAAGCCTAGGGAGGATGAAAATGACCTAAATGTTCAACCAATGACACAAAATCGCTTATTGGATGCACAAGATTGGTTAAAAACCCTAATTGGACGAGAATAAGCCTTGGGAGGACGAAAATGACCTAAATGTTTAACTAATGACACAAATGTACTTATTGGATGCACAAGATTGGTTAAAAACCCTAATATCGGAGAATAAGCCTTGGGAGGACGAAAATGACCTAAATGTTCAACCAATGACACAAAATCACTTATTGGATGCACAAGATTGGTTAAAAACCCTAATTGGACGAGAATAAGCCTTGGGAGGACGAAAATGACCTAAATGTTCAACCAATGACACAAAATCACTTATTGGATGCACAAGATTGGTTAAAAACCCTAATTGGACGAAAATAAGACTTTGCAGGACGAAAATGACCTAAATGTTCAACCAATGACACAAATGTACTTATTGGATGCACAAGATTGGTTAAAAACCCTAATTAGACGAGAATAAGCCTAGGGAGGACGAAAATGACCTAAATGTACAACCAATGACACAAAATCACTTATTGGATGCACAAGATTGGTTCAAAACCCTAATTGGACGAGAATATGCCTTGGGAGGACGAAAGTGACCTAAATGTTCAACCAATGACACAAAATCACTTATTGGATGCACAAGATTAGTTCAAAACCCTAATTGGACGAGAATAAGCCTTGGGAGGACGAAAATGACCTAAATGTTCTACCAATGACACAAAATCACTTATTGGATGCACAAGATTGGTTAAAAACCCTAATTGGACGAGAATAAGCCTAGGGAGGACGAAAATGACCTAAATGTTCAACCAATGACACAAATGTACTTATTGGATGCACAAGATGGGTTAAAAACCCTAATTGAACGAGAATAAGCCTAGGGATGACGAAAATGACCTAAATGTTCAACCAAGACACAAATGTACTTATTGGATGCACAAGATTGGTTAAAAACCCTAATTGGACGAGAATAAGCCTTGGGAGGACGAAAATGACCTAAATGTTCAACCAATGACACAAAATCACTTATTGGATGCACAAGATTGGTTAAAAACCCTAATTGGACGAGAATAAGCCTTGGGAGGAGGAAAATGACCTAAATGTATAACCAATGACACAAAATCACTTATTGGATGCACAAGATTGGTTAAAAACCCTAATTGGACGAGAATAAGCCTTGGGAGGACGAAAATGACCTAAATGTTCAACCAATGACACAAATGTACTTATTGGATGCACAAGATTGGATAAAAACCCTAATTGGACGAGAATAAGCCTTGGGAGAGCGAAAATGACCTAAATGTTCAACCAATGACACAAATGTACTTATTGGATGCACAAGATTGGTTAAAAATCCTAATTGGACGAGAATAAGCATTGGGAGGACGAAAATGACCTAAATGTTCAACCAACGACACAAAATCACTTATTGGATGCAAAAGATTGGTTAAAAACCCTAATTGGACGAGAATAAGCCTTGGGAGGATGAAAATGACCTAAATGTTCAACCAATGACACAAATGTACTTATTGGATGCACAAGATTGGTTAAAAACCCTAATTGGACGAGAATAAGCCTTGGGAGGACGAAAATGACCTAAATGTTCAACCAATGACACAAATGTACTTATTGGATGCACAAGATTGGTTAAACGCCCTAATTGGACGAGAATAAGCCTTGGGAGGACGAAAATGACCTAAATGTTCAACCAATGACACAAATGTACTTATTGGATGCACAAGATTGGTTAAAAACCCTAATTGGACGAGAATAAGCCTTGGGAGGATCAAAATGACCTAAATGTTCAACCAATGACACAAAATCACTTATTGGATGCACAAGATTGGTTAAAAACACTAATTGGACGAGAATAAGCCTTGGGAGGACGAAAATGACCTAAATGTTCAACCAATGACACAAAATCTCTTTGGATGCACAAGATTGGTTAAAAACCCTAATTGGACGAGAATAAGCCTTGGGAGGATGAAAATGACCTAAATGTTCAACCAATGACACAAATGTACTTATTGGATGCACAAGATTGGTTAAAAACCCTAATTGGACGAGAATAAGCCTTGGGAGGACGAAAATGACCTAAATGTTCAACCAATGACACAAAGTTACTTATTGGATGCACAAGATTGGTTAAAAACCCTAATTGGACGAGAATAAGCCTAGGGAGGACGAAAATGACCTAAATGTTCAACCAATGACACAAAATCACTTATTGGATGCACAAGATTGGTTAAAAACCCTACTTGGACGAGAATAAGCATAGGGAGGACGAAAATAAACTAAATGTTCAACCAATGACACAAATGTACTTATTGGATGCACAAGATTGGTTAAAAACCCTAATTGGACGAGAATAAGCCTAGGGAGGACGAAAATGACCTAAATGTTCAACCAATTACACAAAATCACTTATTGGATGCACAAGATTGGTTAAAAACCCTAATTCGACGAGAATAAGCTTTGGGAGGACGAAAATGACCTAAATGTTCAACCAATGACACAAAATCACTTATTGGATGCACGAGATTGGTTAAAAACCCTAATTGGAGGAGAATAAACCTAGGGAGGACGAAAATGACCTAAATGTTCAACCAATGACACAAATTTACTTATTGGATGCACAAGATTGGTTAAAAACCCTAATTGAGGAAGAATAAGCCTTGGGAGGACGAAAATGACCTAAATGTTCAACCAATGACACAAATGTACATATTGGATGCACAAGATTGGTTAAAAACCCTAATTGAGGGAGAATAAGCCTTAGGAGGACGAAAATGACCTAAATGTTCAACCAATGACACAAAATTACTAATTGGATGCACAAGATTGGTTAAAAACCCTAATTGGATGAGAATAAGCCTTGGGAGGACAAAAATGACCTAAATGTACAACCAATGACACAAAATCACTTATTGGATGCACAAGATTGGTTCAAAACCCTAATTGGACGAGAATATGCCTTGGGAGGATGAAAATGACCTAAATGTTCAACCAATGAAACAAAATCACTTATTGGATGCACAAGATTAGTTCAAAACCCTAATTGGACGAGAATAAGCCTTGGGAGGACGAAAATGACCTAAATGTTCTACCAATGACACAAAATCACTTATTGGATGCACAAGATTGGTTCAAAACCCTAATTGGAGGAGAACAAACCTAGGGAGGCATAAAATGACCTAAATGTTCAACCAATGACACAAAATCACTTATTGGATGCACAAGATTGTTTAAAAACCCATATTGGACGAGAATAAGCCTTGGGAGGACGAAAATGACCTAAATGTTCAACTAATGACACAAATGTACTTATTGGATGCACAAGATTGGTTAAAAACCCTAATTGGACGAAAATAGGCCTTGGGAGGACGAAAATGACCTAAATGTTCAACCAATGACACAAATGTACTTATTGGATGCACAAGATTGGTTAAAAATCCTAATTGGACGAGAATAAGCTTTGGGAGGACGAAAATGACCTAAATGTTCAACCAATGACACAAAATCACTTATTGGATGCACGAGATTGGTTAAAAACCCTAATTGGAGGAGAATAAACCTAGGGAGGACGAAAATGACCTAAATGTTCAACCAATGACACAAATTTACTTATTGGATGCACAAGATTGGTTAAAAACCCTAATTGAGGAAGAATAAGCCTTGGGAGGACGAAAATGACCTAAATGTTCAACCAATGACACAAATGTACATATTGGATGCACAAGATTGGTTAAAAACCCTAATTGAGGGAGAATAAGCCTTAGGAGGACGAAAATGACCTAAATGTTCAACCAATGACACAAAATTACTAATTGGATGCACAAGATTGGTTAAAAACCCTAATTGGATGAGAATAAGCCTTGGGAGGACAAAAATGACCTAAATGTACAACCAATGACACAAAATCACTTATTGGATGCACAAGATTGGTTCAAAACCCTAATTGGACGAGAATATGCCTTGGGAGGATGAAAATGACCTAAATGTTCAACCAATGAAACAAAATCACTTATTGGATGCACAAGATTAGTTCAAAACCCTAATTGGACGAGAATAAGCCTTGGGAGGACGAAAATGACCTAAATGTTCTACCAATGACACAAAATCACTTATTGGATGCACAAGATTGGTTCAAAACCCTAATTGGAGGAGAACAAACCTAGGGAGGCATAAAATGACCTAAATGTTCAACCAATGACACAAAATCACTTATTGGATGCACAAGATTGTTTAAAAACCC